>ML839131.1:43528-63613 GCA_009831015.1 Picea engelmannii | reverse complement strand
CATGTGGGCCCCGTTTGGGTAAGTTAGTACATCAACTTCCCGGGGTCGTAACTTTTGCATACGATCTCCGTTTTAGGCGTGTGATAGCTTGTTGGAAAGGTATCGTCAAGGAGATTCATTTTGGGGGCTCAATCATGCCTTCAAATATCATTGAGAACCTCAATATAAAAAATCCTTCATTTAGGCCCTCAAAATGGCCCCGTAAGTTAAAACCTGCTAAAAATAGTAAATTGCCAAAATTGTCAGAAAATTGTTTTGAGCCAGTCGGAAAAGGTGGGTGGCCACTGATATCCTCCTGGATCAGAAGTGACATTGCTTAGCTTGTTGAAGGCTGTCATGAACGTGTGGTTGGAAGGGTTGGACCTTTTTAACCAATCTAACTACTTTAGACGACTGTGTGCAGAAGGAATATTTGCGCTTTGCTGCAACCTTGTGAAAATGCTGCAGTATCCTTATGTTCACCTTTTGGACAGATTGTGAAAATGATAAATTTTGTAGTATGAGATACTACCTTGCAACACTTTTTAGGTGGTACAATAGTCAGAATTACCTCTGGTATTCTGTAGAGATGACCCCCCATAGTAACAATGACACTACGGGGTCGAGACTCATAAATAACATGGCGCTTCCAAATTTATGGTTGGCCCAAGAGAAAATCACAGACATCTAGTGGAGCAACATCACATAGTACCTCATCCCTGAAGGGTTGGATGTCTTATGACAATCAACACTGTTGGCTGACACGAAGATCTCATCCTTGGCGAAACCACCCAATGTTGTATGGCTGCAGGTGTGGTGTTGTTGACAATCCCAACTGTTTGACGACCTCTGCTAAGATGAGGTTCTTTTGGCTTCTACTATCAACAATAAAATGCAACGGGGTCCCCTTCACCCACATCTGTGAATGAAAAAGGCGCTCCCCCTCTTCAGGATCTGTTGGTTCTTCTGGTTGAATTGTTGCGGTCGCGACAATAACAGTGGGGTCTGCGTCGATGATCTGTCTTTTACCAGTATTTTCAGAATCATATTCCGAATATGGGTTCGGCTCCTTGTCTTTGATCTCTGCCACCAATGATTGTTTTGAGAGACATTCATCGGTGTTGTGCCAGGGGCTTTTGTGGAAATCACACCATTTTCCAGTGTCCTTCTTCGTCTTTCCATGACCCTTTTTTTCCTGTGGCTTAGATTGGTTTTCAGGAAGCTGTTTATTAAGGTTGTCTTTCTCATACTTTGGTTGTTGGGGATTTGCAGATCCGAACTCCCGTTTGTTCTGGTGCTTCAATTTTTTCTTGATTTTAACAGAATATCGATAAGCAGAACCGAGTGATGAGATGTTTAGAAAATCCATTTCAGTTTGGATGTATTTGTGTAGAGCCCCATGGTATTTCAGAACCAAATGTCGTTCAGAGTCTTTGATACCTAGCTTGGTGCACAAGGTATGGAAGGTATTGGTGAACTCCATAACTGCTTGGCCCTTTTCTTGCCGCGGTGTGGTCGATCTCATGTATTGGTCCTCATAGTTGCCAACAAGGTAATGTTGTTCCTTTACCGCATCCACAAAAAAATCCCAAGTGGGCTCGACCCCATATATTCCAGACTCCTCTATGGAAATTTTCTCCCAGTAAGTTTCCCATCAATGTTTTACATGAGGGAGAACCTTAAGGAGCGCGAAGGTGATATTTTCTTTGTCGGAAAAATTGTGAACAGAGAAATAACCTTCTAACAGATTTAACCATTTGTATAGGGCTTCTGCATCTATCTGTCCTTCAAATAGAATATCAAAATTAACTTGTACCTTGAAAGGTGAGGTGCTTCCAAAGTGGTTGTTTGATGAAGATGCGTCTGTTGCTATCGATAGATGTTGAAGAGTGTGGGAAAAATTCTCCATCATTCCATCCCTCTGTTGCGTGAGAGCTTGCTCAAGCAACACATTGATAGGATCGTTTGCTCCGTCATTTTTCTTTTCTTCCGCCATTGAGGGTTTCTTGGGTGTGCGAGAGCAATTTTCTTCAAGAGAGACAATCTTGAGACCCAACTTGATATACTCGGACCTTGTCGGGGACATGCACTGCAAAAACGATTAAGAACAACCTGCTCTGATACCACTGATCCAGATTATTTTCGGCACGAAATGAGAGCGGAGATATAATAAGGAAATGCACAGAGATATCGCAGATATCCAATAATATAACATAAATGTATCAGAGATGCAACCATAAACACAGAGATACAGTAATACATGATTTCTATTAATGAAATAAATGTACAGAGACTGTAAAAATACAAAGTGAAAGACTCGCTAGAATGGTGGCAACTTATCTCTGAGAAGAGATGTGACGGCTACTCGCATTCGCAAGAATATGATTATTACAATGAGGCTCTAAGGGCATTTTTAACATAAGGAAAATCCAAAACCCTAACCCCAGAAGATGAAAAACCAAAAGGTTTGCGGGCCCTGATGGGGGTAGTTGATACGTCAACTTCCTAGGGGCATAACTTTTGCATACGATCTCCGTTTGGGGCGCTCGATACACCATTAGAAAGATCTATCCGAGGACTACAACTTTTATGCAAGAAACGCTCGATATTACCCATTGTTTTCCCAGAAAACATCGTTTAGGGTCTCAAAACAGCTCCAGAAGTTCAGGACCCGAAAAACTGCTAAAAATAGTAAATTACCAAAATTGCCAGAAAACTATTTTGAGACAGTTGGAAAAGGTGGGTGGCCACCGATATCCACCTGGATCAGACCTTGAACCCCTCTTCCATGTATTATATTCTATTTTATACCTTTTTCCAAGATTTAGTTATAAATTCAATGAAAATGTCAAAAATACATTGTTTGGTTCTTTGCCCCCTCTATCATGTGTCTCTAACTAGCTTGGACGTGGTATTAAGTATGTTTCACATGTGGTGGTGGGTGGTGGTCATTGTCTATGTTTTCGGATCAACAATGTTTATAAACTTAAAAAAGAAGAAGATGTTATTGAAAAAAGAAAATAATAAAAGCGACCATTAATTATCATAATGAAAAATATATGAACTTTCCCTTGGTATAGCGTTGCATTAACATGTTCCACTTTGTCTTGCATATCATAATGCAAGGGTGCAAGATACAAATGGAGATGAAACACCTTTAACATCTTGAAATTTGGATCAATTATGCATGCATGATGAATTGTGAACCGCTTGGTCCCTCTTGGCCTCAATTAACTCACTGCACTAAAGTGGTTGCCACCATGTAGGGAGACAAGTTCAAGAAATGATGGAGTATGCATGTAGTTGTCCTCCTACCTTGGTTAATGTTGAAAAATAGTGCCCAACACTAGCCCTAATCATCTCAAAGGATTCAAAGGCCCATGAACCTGCTAATTGTAACGTACCCAATACCCTCTATACACTTTGAAGATATGAGGTACTTCTTGAAACCACCAATTTCACTCCAAATTTGTTTCTCTAATAGATTTCCTCACTCTCATTCTATTAATTAATTAGTGCATGCATGCATGACAATATAGAGTTATGTAAGAATAATTAACCATTCAATCACAACAACACCATAAATTATAATTGCATGCTTACACATGCAAACATGATTGAATAAACCAGAAAATAATAAACCATGACATAAACAACATTAATTTAGCACAATTTATAGTTACATTCATGATCACTTATCTATTTGGAATTTGTCCACCAATTGGTTGTAGAAGAAGGATGTTGCACACAACCATAGGCTCCCTGTTGCACCAATTCTCTTTATAGTATAGGTCATCCTCGAGCTGAGGCTATGAATCCACAAGGGTGAAATTTTCCGATGGTTGGCTCTAAATATATTCTTACAGCCTAATTCTTAGGTTCATAGTCAATAATTACACCTACAATAGTCCTAATCCACAACCCTCTTTCCCCATCATCCTGCACAATTCAATGAATGGGATACCCTTCTTTGTTTTGCAATCCCTTAGGCTATCCCACTTCCCTCTAGGGATCTAGCACATGCTCCCTAGGAAATCTCACTGTTAGGATTCCCGATATTTTCAGTTGTAGCGAAATTCAACAATGACACCGATTATCATTCAATACAATCACAATTCTCTCATAATTCATTGTTGTATCTTTCCATAACTCATTTATACTATGGCTATGGTATTTTAACTTAGCGAGTAACTCTCTATTTTTCCCAAATGGATTGAAATTTGATGACTCAAATTTCACCATCGAATGATAACTCTAACAACATGAAGATTCGAACTAGAGTGGTAGTTTGAACATATTGGTCACTCAAACCCTTAATAATTCAAGCTCTCTTTGTTGATTTGAATTGCAACGAAAAAAAATTGAACTCTCCCCCAAAACCTTCAAACTCTCTCTCCCCCCCACATGGCCAGAAAATGCATAGGTAAAGTTACATGTAAGTGGGAAACCACATGTGTTCATGGAAAGTACACGTTTTTCCACTCTTATCACTAATATCAAGGATTAACGAATATTAATTAAGCAAGGTTAAGGACTTAGGCTTATCGATAAAATAATATTATCTTTCTTTGGCCCCCCTTGAGCCCCCCAAGACCCCTTTTATTTCCCCTCTTGTCATAGTCATAACCCCCCTCATTGTTTTTTCCTTCTCTTTTGCAACTTGTGATACATTTTTTTATTATCATTCAATTTACCATCTTACATATGACATCATTCGACTTTTAGCCAGTCATCATATACATACACAATACTAATGGACCAAAAATGGGGTATTACACTAACGATTGCTAGGAGCGGCTCATTGAACACCCTCTTGCAGTCACCAGTTGAGGCCATGCCTCAAGCAATCACAATGAACCCTTACCAACTAGTGCGAGAATAGTGGTTTAGTGTTTATGTATCATATTATGTGCCTTATGTCTCCTTGGACCTTGATACCTCGTTTATTTAGTTGTTGGTTGTATGTTGATGTGTTTTATCTTAAACCAACAAGATTTTGTGATTGCTAATGCTAGTACTTGTGGTGGTGGCATGCACTACCTAACCTTATTCTTTATTAAAGTGATGTATGTTTTATTAATAGTCAAAGGGAGATTTTGAGTGTGTGTATGTGTTCCATGGAAAATATCCTTGGCCAACCCTCTATGTGCTTCCTCACATTTTGTGAATGGCACCTAGGGCAAATGTCTTCGAAGTACAACATGTATTCCTAATCCAAAGGGACTCTATTATATTTGAACCTATGATCTCTCAGTTATTTCCACCTTGAAATATGTTGGCTCAGAGTGGTTGAGATAATCTAAGGGATTTGCATGTGTGTGCACATGCACATATGCATGTGCGAGTGTGTACATATGTGTATAACAAACTAACACAAATATATTTTTAACTCTAAGCCTTTTCAATATCAAAAAAAATATTTGCACTTCAATCTCTTTTTCATCCCTCTTAATGTTTAATAGGTTTCAAGATTAAAAATAATGTATGCTAATTTACAACACACATAACAACAATGTTAATATAAATAATTAATAATTTGAAAAGGAAAAAGTAATATGAAACAAAGTCTACATTTGTATTTATAAACACTTATTTGTATTTATAAACACTTATTTGTATTTATAAACACTTATGTTGAAATGATAAACACTATACTTTTGGTAAAACAAAAAGACAAAAACAATATGCTGCAAAATACATTATTAATAAAATATAAAAGAAAACAATAATTGACATAAAATGAATATGTGTAGAATGAAATAATAAACACCGATGGGGAGAATAATTGAGACAATTCAAAATAATAAACATTGATGGGGAGAATAATTGAGACAATTCACTACAATATTATCAATTAAGCTTATAAAACCTACAAATAATTAAATAGAGTTCAAAGGACATTTTATCTCACTAAATTTCATATTTAATCACAATGTATTACTTTCTTTTTATGAATTTGATGTTTCTATCAATTTCAACACTAAAACTTTTAGGTAAAAAATAATTAAATAGAGTTGAAAGGACATTTCATCTTACTAAATTTCATATTTTTTTTTGTTTGTTAATTTGTGCAGGACCTGCGATTAACATGTGGCTTGAGAAACCGCGACTCAGGGGCATCTAAGCCGTCAAAATCACCCGGGGATCGCACCCGGCCTGAGCCACACCAACCCTTAACATGGTTGGATTTTTTGTCCCCGCGGGTTTCGAACCGGTGACTTTAACATCACGGAGTGGCTTAACAACACACTCCGTCACCGACTGTCCTACACCTCGGGGACTACTAAATTTCATATTTTATTATAATGTATTTCTTTCTATTTTATGAATTTGATGTTTCTATCAATTTACACTAAAACTTTTAAGTAAAAAATAATTAAATAGAGTTGAAAGGACATTTCATCTTACTAAATTTCATATTTTATTATAATGTATTTCTTTCTATTTTATGAATTTGATGTTTCTATCAATTTCAACATGAGTAAAAATCTTTTTGCATACTTAAAACTTATTATCATATTATTAAAATTAAATGTAAAAACAAATTTAATAATATGATATTTTCCCACACTCCGCATATGAAACATTTTTTTTTATTTTAATTTTTCTATATACAAAATTCAACTTTCTTGCAAGTTATGTCTATTTGCAATAATCCATACGATAATGTCCAACCTTGATTGTGACATATCCAAAATCACCATGTCTCATACCCATCAACTCTCTATCAAAGACTGTTGTCGTTAGTTTTTTAAACTCAACATCCCAACTTGTGCACAAACATTTTCTATAATTTTATATTGTTTATGGAGCCTTTCATCACTTGATAGATACAAAGAGTTTCTTTCCCACTTATCCTCCATTTCGTGTGTTTTTGCATCAAGAGGCGCTTTCTACAATCTAATATGAGGAAGAGGTGTAATTCCTTCTGTGCTCAACATGGAGTTGACACACATCATTTAAAAAATATTAATTAGAAATAAATTATATGGAAAGAAATAAAGTAATTTAAAGTAAAAAAGTTCTTAAGGTATTTTCTACATCCTAGTATGAGGGCGATATGTAATTCATTCAATGTTTAACATGGAGTTGACATGTGACATTTAATAACAAAAAAAAAATTCAATGTCGACCATATCTCTCTCTCTCTCTCTCTCTCTCTCTCTCTCTCTCTCTCTCTCTATATATATNATAAAGAGTAGGTTTGGTTTTGGAACTTGAAAGTTGGGCCATGAGACCCACTAAGCGCTCCCATTGACCTACATGAGGCAATTTAGTAGGGGTCACTTCTACATGAAACACATGTGTTGGAAAATAAGCATATCATCGTCGTTACTATCAAATGTAAGAATGGGTATACTTTGTATTGGAAAGTTGTTGCAGATGCACTAGTTAACATAACTAATACAAAAATAAGGTAACCGTCCAAAAAGAAATCCTAAAACTTGTCCAAATTTTGGAGTTTATTGAGTAAAGAAACAAAATGATTCTTTGTAGAGGATTTCATATAGCTACTAGTATAAATTATGTAAAAAACTCCTAATTTCAAGCAAATTTGCAAAACATTAAACACTAGTATTAAATAAACGCATGGTGGTTGTAATCTTCCTCTTGGTTCTATTGGCGACGGAAGTCACTCCTGGATTGCAGCAGGAGCAGAGCCCGACGCCCATCAGTTTTATGTCACAATTTGTTTAATGGGGTGATCATATGGGTAAAGACTCGAGAAAATATAGCTTTAACTCAGGAAACTGGGCCTGGTGTGTAGAAAGCAAGGGAGGTCTTGATCCAACTTTTGTCAGTAAATTGATTAAAGGGTGGTAGAAGGAAGACTTGTGAGAAGGACGAGGAAGACTGCCTCGGGCAACAGGCCTTCGGAAGCTTAAAGAAGAAAAAATCAGAAGCCAAGATCCTCTTGGTCTAGAGTTTCAAGGAGCTGAAGGGTGACTCGACTGGATCCTCCAATTCCAAGCCATTCCAGCTCTGGGAAAACACAAGAACCGATTAGAAACGTTGCGACTGTTGTAGTGATCCAACCTTCATCATCCTACAACAACGCAACTCGACTGGATCCTCCAATTCCGAGCTGTTCTAACACAGTAAACAAAGAGATGGAAAAAGACGGCTGACATCCATAAAGTAAGAAGTCTCAAATGCCTTATACATTAACCAAAGAGACCAGTGCTTCATCAAAACTTTACAATCGGGAGCTTTGCTCAACCATCGATCCATACCAAAATGGCGAAAACGCCTTCATATACTCAAAAACAACCACAGCAGCAAAAGCAAGACGCTGCATTAAAAACATTGTGTCTGCATGTCTTCTGATAGCCTGCCCATGCAGACTTAGGATGATCGTGCACCTATGACAGACGCCATCAGATTTCGGATTGTCCTTCTGCAGGTGAGTCGACGTGAATTAGTCCTTTTTCGGACCTTCATTTTATGGTGGAGTTGATGTTCAACCACTAGCAACTATCACAATAACTGCTTTTTGGGATCGGGGACGACCTCGGTCAACTTGCCCTTCTGGGACGTGGAGGTCTCCTAATGGTGCCACCTGGATTAGCCGAACGGTCTCTCTTTGGACGCTACTTCGCTGGACTGCTGCGAGGGACCCCTATGGTTGATGTGGACGAGGGTGTGACGGGGGTTAAAGGCGTGAACACTGTGGAGGTGATGGAGAAGAAACGAGAGCTGTGACATCAGCTGAGGAATGCTACGTGGTTTGAATAGGACAGAGGAGGAAGGAGCATGGAGTGTGGGAGTACAAGAGGAGGTGACTGGGAGGACGATACCAAAGGTGACATGACAGGCAAGAGACCCCACAATAATAACACACCATTCCGGACCCCCCCCCTCTTTCATTAAAGACATGATGGCAAAGGGGGTCTGAAAAGGCCTGAGCATTGTTGATCTAGGTGCTCTGATCCTGACCTTTGAAGAGTTGCACGTTTGATTCCGGACCCTCCCCCCCAGATTAAAGGCATAAAGGTAAGGGGGGTCTGGAATGAAGCCTCAGCCGCTAATTTAGGCGCCCAGATCCTGACCCTTTAAGAGTTGCGCACTCGATTCCGGACCCCCCCCTCCGCTTAAAGGTAGAATGGCGGGGGGCCTCTGGAATCTGCTCCTGACCATAGATCTGAGCACGCAGATCCTGGCCGCCCAGATCCATGCCCCCTTTAAGTCCAATGTGCTCGAGTTTCATCGATGGATGGACGACTGAGATGATGTCGGTGCTTTCACTATGAAAATCCCGAAAGGCCCCACCAGTGGCTCAGATCTTGTGCCGCATGTCCTTCAGATGAACGACCGAGATGGATTTCTCTTCAAAAGGGGGCTACCTCCATTCCCGGGCTCGCTTAACGTGACCTGGCGCTAGGACCGTGGGCTCGGCTTTGAAGGGCGCTTATCGACATTTCGGGGTTCGAGGTTTCAAGATGTAAAATGACGAGGAGCTCTTACCCCTCGAATCCCCGAATGCCGACATGACATGATCGTGTACCACGTGTCCTTTTGGATGGACGATCGAGATCCTTCATGAATGTATATAGACGCTACCTATCACGCTAATACCGATGCAACTCCGCTAATCGCGATTTCCCGTCGATCGTCGATATGCTCCTATGGACGGATCTGGGCCGCTGACAACATAATTTCGCCCGCTCACTCAATTTTTAGCCTGAAACGGGGCTTTACGTGCTACGCTTGGGTGTTCTTCATGCACCCTGCAGACCTGGATGCTCTCGAGCCCATGAGAAGAATTGTCGCTAACATTAGGCTCCATGGGGGATAGAGTCATCCCTGTGATGCTCTAAGAACTCATTCTGCAGCTTCAGTGCCTTGCTGTTGGGCTATGGAGTCAGGCTCAAGACATCCCGCTGCTGAAAATACAGGCTGAAAAATAAAAGTAACAAAATAAAGCTACATGCTCAAAGGATCTTATTTATATACAGTCCTAATGCTAATAAAATATTTTACATGGGCTAGGTGAAAGAAAACTTCCACCATAGCCATTCAAGCAGCTTCCTGGATAGAAGCTCCTTCCTTCTATCGATGATCACCAACAGATAGTGTAACTGTGATAGCAGAATGACTACACTCTTCAACTTCTCCTCACAGGGTGAAGTTGATATGGAATAGGGCGGCTCCAAGTCATAAAGGACATGCCACTCCATGTATTCGTCGACAGAGTCATAGAATGAGTGGCCAATTCCAGGAAATTAGCGACATACAACCTCTTCTGCTACACAGTTGTTCACATGCGGCCAAATATCTCTGATAAGCACAGGCAGGTGAATAACTGAAGTGGGCCCGCTGATCTCAGATGGTGGCTGCTGACTGACTGGCTCTGGAATGAAATATGTGCTCATTTGTTCCTCTGGTTCCTTTTCCTCTTCTTGGCTCTCTCCCGGGTTAGATTCGTATTTATCATAAATAGGGACCATGGGGTGGTTCTGCTTGCTGACTGGATCTTCAGTATCTTTATAGTGATCAAATGTAGGATAATCTTGCTGCTCATCATCACTATAATATACATCAAAAAGGGGTTGTCCTTCATTGATATGACCCTCCTCCAGAACAGTGAACCCATCAAAAATTTCCATTTCAGGGACAGTGGGACCTGCTGCTTCTGGCTGCCCATACATAATCCTTTTCTCTTTAATCCCAGGTAAAAATATATCGTGAGAAACCCCCTGGGGGAAAAGAGAAAAATCCTCTTCCACAACTAACCCCTCTTTTAAAAAGAGAGGGTCTTCGTCATCATGAGCAGAGCTGCTAGGAACATCTGCTTCAACCCGATATCCAGGTGAGCCATCTACCATGGACCACATTTGCTCTATAAACTCACAATTTCCACAAGAGGCATGTTGATCGTTATGAACATCTAAAGGAATAGAGGCATCTGATATGATGTCAGATGCTTCCGTTCTAGGGCTAACACAATTAATATCATTCAACACCTCCATATTTTCCTGGAAAATTCTTTCCTCCACAGTAAAAGCTTCATCATGGACCTGGTCTTCAGGGCTAGCAGAGGCTTCATGAAGCGAAGAAAACTCCTCACAACAGTTTTCAAACAAACAATCAACTGGATAGTAGTCATTACAAAATGAATTGAAAGTTGTATGAAAACCTGTTAAAGAGCGGATGCTCGCAACAACAAGAGATCGACACCACTCAAGAGCAGCTCCCTTCAATGAATACCTGAAGAGATTAATCCGGACATCCTCATGCGTGATATTTTGTCGGTGAATAGCCTCATGGAAGTCCAGTAAATGCTCAGCTGGTTCCTCCCAACTTATTGCATGAAATTCAGGGAGGAAGTCTTCCCATTGGTCTCTATCAGGAAGTGCATTAGGAAACCCAACTATCTGGGAAAAGTCACAGAAAGCAAACCTTTGAGCCATAATTTTCTCCATATCGAAACAGTGGAGTTGCCAGGTGCACAGTAGAAATCTTGAAGGGCTCTGATGTCTGATGCACCTTCAGAATCAGAGGATCAGACATCAGAGCCTTAATGTCGTTCTGCCCAGGGAAAATCTTCAACTTCGTCCCCGGCAACGGCGCCAAAAATGTTGGCGACGGAAGTCACTCCTGGATTGCAGCAGGAGCAAAGCCCGACGCCCATTAGTTTTATGTCACGATTTGTTTAATGGGGTGATCAGATGGGTAAAGAATCAAGAAAATATAGCTTTAACTCAGGAAACTGGGCCTGGTGTGTAGAAAGCAAGGGAGGTCTTGATCCAACTTCTGTCAGTAAATTGATTAAAGGGTGGTAGAAGGAAGACTTGTGAGAAGGGCGAGGAAGACTACCTTAGGCAACAGGCCTTCAGAAGCTTGAAGAAGAAAAACTCAGAAGCCAAGATCCTCTTGGTCCAGAGTTTCAAGGAGCTGAAGGGTGACTCGACTGGATCCTCCAATTCCAAGCCATTCCAGCACTGGGAAAACACAACAACCGATTAGAAACGTTGTGACTATTGTAGTGATCCAACCTTCATCATCCTACAACAGCGCAACTCGACTGGATCCTCCAATTCTGAGTTGTTCTAACACAGTAAACAAAGAGATGGAAAAAGACGGCTGACATCCATAAAGTAAGAAGTCTCAAATGCCTTATACATTAACCCGAGCGACCAGTGCTTCATCAAAACTTTACAATTGAGAGCTTTGCTCAATCATCGATCCATACCAAAATGGCGAAAACGCCTTCATATACTCAAAAACAACCACAACAGCAAAAGCAAGACGTTGCATTAAAAACATTGCGTCTGCATGTCTTCTGACAGCCTGCCCATGCAGACTCAAGATGATCGTGCGCCTATGACAGACGCCATCAGATTTCAGATTGTCCTTCTGTAGGTGAGTCGACGTGAATTAGTCCTTTGCCAGACCTTCCTTTTATGTCAGAGTTGATGTTCAACCACCAACAACTGCCGCAATAACTGCTTTTTTGGATTAGGGACGACCTCGATCAACTTACACTTCTGGGACGTGGAGGTCTCCTAATGGTGCCACCTGGATTAGACGAACGATCTTTCTTTGGATGCTACTTCGTTGGAATGCTGCGAGGGACCCCTATGGTTGATGTGGACGAGGGTGTGACGGGGGTTAAAGGCGTGAACACTGTGGAGGTGATGGAGAAGAAATGGGAGCTGTGACATCAGTTGAGGAATGCCATGCAGTTTGAATAGGACAGAGGAGGAAGGAGCATGGAGTGTGGGAGTACAAGAGGTGACTGGGAGGACGATACCAAAGGTGACACGACAGGCAAGAGACCCCACAATAATAACACACCATTCCAGACCCCCCCCCTCTTTCATTAAAGACAGGATGGCAAAGGGGGGCCGAAAATGCCTGAGCATCGTTGATCTAGGTGCTCCGATCCCGACCTTTGAAGAGTTGCACGTTTGATTCCAGACCCTCCCCCCCCGATTAAAGGAAGAAAGGCAAGGGGGGTCCGGAATGAAGCCTCAGCCGCTGATTTAGGCGTCCAGATCCTGACCCTTTAAGAGTTGCGCACTCGATTCCGGACCCCCCCCTCCGCTTAAAGGGTAATGGCGGGGGGCCTCTGGAATCCACTCCTGACCATAGATCTGAGTGTGCAGATCCTGGCCGCCCAGATCCATGCCCCCTTTAAGTCCAATGCGCTCGAGTTTCATCGGTGGATGGACGACTGAGATGACGTCGGTTCTTTCACTATGAAAATCTCGAAAGGCCCCACCAGTGGCTTAGATCTTGTGCCGCGTGTCCTTCCGATGAACGACTGAGATGGCTTTGTCTTCAAAAGGGGGCTACCTCCATTCCCGGGCTCGCTTAACGTGACCTGGCACTAGGATCGTGGGCTCGGCTTTGAAGGGCGCTTATCGGCATTTCGGGGTTCGGGGTTTCAAGATGTAAAATGACGACGAGCTCTTACCCCTCGAATCCCCGAATGCCGACATGACATGATCACGCACCACGTGTCCTTTTGGATGGACGGATGAGATCCTTCATGAATGTATATAGGTGCTACCTATCACGTTAATCCCGGTGCAACTCCGCTAACCTCGATTTCCCCTCGACCGTCGATCTGCTCCTATGGACGGATCTGGGCCATTGACAACATAATTTCGCCCGCTCACTTGATTTTTAGCCTGAAACGGGGTTTTACGTGCTACGCTTGTGCGTTCTTCATGCAACCTGCAGACCTGGATGCTCTCGAGCCCAAGACAAGAATTGTCTCTAATAGGTTCTCTGTGTTGGCCTGGAATTTTTGGTTTACAATCGACATTTCCACATCATCCTACTGTTGTTGAACACACTCATCTTCCTTGACTCCTCCATTCCAGACTCAATTGATAGACTAGTATTTGAGGCGGTTGAAGTAGGATTTTTTACTAGACTCGCAACCATTTGTCAAAGAGAAACACACTCAGCTTGAAGATTTTCAATTTGCCTTCTTTTGACTATGTAAGGTTTCTAGAATGGGAGGATATTCAATGTTTCTGGCTTCTTCTCGTGAACACATCCTACGAGTAATAAATAAAATTGAATTCCTATTATCAGTGATGAAATCTTCCTACCTCCTTAAATCTCTGTGAATATCAATGGTGTCACACAATGGGCATCTCTCAGGATGCATGTAGTCCATTCTAAAGGCACTACATAATACCTGTAAAAACCCCTTAGGATTGCCCACTACTAACAATCTATCATGACCAATAAACTATCCCATTTCCAACATTTCCTCAAGTAATTGACAACAAAGTAGAAGACTATCAATTTATGAGATTTAACCACTAACCTTTTGATTTTTCATGTAAAGAGGGAGGAACACTACATGATTTAGGAGGATGATATGAATTTCAAGCCACCAAACCAAAAGACGTCTGGCATCATAACCAATAAACCAAATAGGGTGAGTGAACCAAAACCATGAAGCCACCAAAAAGAGCTGATCAAACTAGGATCCCCTGAAAGAAAACTAGAACCCAATTCAATGCCGAAAGAAAAGCCCCAATTTGGACCAGGAAAAAATAGAGCAAGGAACCATATATAAATAAACCACAAAAATTCCACAAATTTTAGACTTGAATCCAAATCTATTGTCCCGCCTGTCACGATCCCACATGACACATGTTCAAATATTGTGATCATTCACCTCCCGAGGGTGTGCGACACCACGACGGTTCTTACTTGGATGCTTGGAAACACCAAGAATACTTCGTCTGGACTATGCCTCTTCACCTAGAGCATACCCATACTCCATTCTAGGCTACAGACAAGTCATACTCCTACTCTAGTGAAACTCTTGTATACTTAGAAAATCTTGTTAACAATTTAACTCTTATTAATTTAAACATACACCCAAGAACACGAGGAACCAAGAGAACAATTGTGAAACAAATAAGATACAAACAAATAAACAGTGCAGGCAACACAAACTGTGCCTAACATTTGACTAAGTCTTTGTTATTGTGAAATGGTTATAATATGAGCACTACCGACTCGTTTTAACACTTGGGAAAAGTCACACAACTTGCATTACATCACCAAGACACTCATACAAATATTCATCACACCAAGACTCTTAGTCGTAACCACCTTCACAACCTCCTATGGTGCACCCTAGACTTGTGCCCAACCACAGACTTGTTGTCCTTTCACTACCGCAGACTTCGCTAAGTTAACATAGACTTTGGTTCTGCCTCACATGACTCTAGTAGACCCGAGTTTCTAGACTTCCCCAAAATATCCTAGTGCATCCCACCCTTGGCTACTTGTCTTCCATCTTGGCATCTCTACCTCAGTTCTTCCTTGCCTCAAAACTTTACCTCAGACTTTTTCTCTCCAAATCTCTTTCCAAAATACATCTTCCTTGGTTGTGCACCCTTGTGCTCTTATAGGGACTCCAAAGGTCACCAATGTGAAATGTTGCATCCTTTGGGTCCTTCAAAAACCATCACACTCAAACTACTCTCACGCCCCTCCGTGGAGTTGGTGCTCCCAAATGATCCCGTGTGCCCATCAACCATCGTGTCTCTTAGACTAACACATCCCTCTCTTGGGTGTGTGCTCCTTACCTTGTGTGTTTCCTTGTGCCGATCATCGTGACTGTCCATGGGTGTGTTGATGGGGTCATCCAACCTCTCGAGTGTTCCCATGTTTCCAAGGAAAGACAGGTCCACTCCTTGGGAATGCTCCCAAGTTGCCCAACCACAACCCAAGTCTCCATCATCCTTCGTAAGGGAAGAAGGGTGTGTTCCCCCTTGGGATTACACATCACCATCATTCCCCAAGGTGCTCCTTCCCATGCCCATAATACACATTCTTTCCCAATCGATCACATCCTCCTTGTGCTCTTCGCTTGACTCGTCACCAAATCTGCCCAAGGATCGCATGCGCTCAGTGGGTGTCACAGAAGGCCTTACACCACATGCAATAACAACCATATTTGAGTGCATTGATGAACCTACTCCTACACTAAATGCCCAGTGTGTGAGGGTACAATGAAGGTAATGCTCCTTGGTCACCATGTTTCATGGTTAAATCACCCATGCTAGTTAATGTGCCATTTGTCTCTCATGCAACTTCAATTCATGACTCTGGGTTATAACTTAAGGTATAGGGGAGGATGAAACCTCGCCTTTTGTTCTTAAGGTGTCGTAGTCCATTTGAGAAACCCCATTGGTCAATTGATCTACCTTTTGGTTGAAGTCCCTTAGGATATGTTAGAATTCAACACTTTTGAACTTAGCAACTTCCTTTCTTTTTATCTTAACAATTCTTATAAGCTCGCCATCATTTAGAGAGGAAGATCTGAGCATCAATTTGATAACTAATACTAAATACCCAATTACTATAAATTGTTTGATATAACTTTCATCAAGAAGCCTGAATGCCTAAAATAAAGACAATATCTCCGCTTGATTGTTGGATACTCTACCAAGACCCCATTCAAAAATATTTTCTTGATTTCCTTCAGAATCAAGAACAAGCCCGCCCCCCACACCAGCCCGCCCCCCACACCTGCCAACCCTAAACCCACTCTTTATATTATGGATGCAATCTCGATGTTATTTCTCTAAGCCTAACCAATGCATATCTAATAATACATATTAATAATTAATAAATAGGTATATTATTTCATTAATTTGTTCCTTTATTAAGATAAATCATATTACTAGATCGACTTTTCAAATTTCTATATCTATATATTGTGACCACAATCATATGGTAATTCACATAGATCTAGAATTGCCAATTTTGATTAATATGTAAACTTACAACATCACCAACAAAGACCTAACCACTACTGTGACACTTGTTAATGATAAGTCTTTTAAATTCGTTTATGCATAAACACATGCTAACAATGATACTTAACAATATCACTAAATAGAAATATCAAATGGCATTTTCCTTTCCAAAGCACATTTGTTTTCCTTACATTTGGTTTGAGATATCTTATTAGTCCATCCATGCCAAGGCAGGGACTATAACTTTCGGTTAGAAGTCAAGAGGCTTTGACTTCGAATTAATTTGGCTTTTCTTCAAACAATATCCAAAGTTTCCCTCAACATATATATTATTTTCAATTTTTTAAATAAATAAATTTATTTTCGTAATTTTGTAATTTTATCCATTCAATTTTTGATTGGCTAAGGTCATTGTGGTGTGACATTATTGTCCTGGTAATAACATATTACAATGTAATAACATATTACAATGTAATAACATATTACAATGTAATATGTTATAACATATTACAATGTAATAACATATTACAATGTAATATGTTATAACATATTACAATGTAATATGTTATAACATATTACAATGTAATAACATTTTACAATGTAATATGTTATAACATATTACAATGTAATAACATATTACAATGTAATATGTTATAACATATTACAATGTAATATGTTATAACATATTACAATGTAATATGTTATATGTAAGGAAATTTATTTTTACTCTTTATCAAAAATAAAAAATGATTAAAAAAAGAAAATTACTACACATTATATTATTGGTTGATACACTGCAGAGCAGAGTGGAAGGTTACTATTCTCGATGCATCAGAGCAGAGTTGCAGGTTACTGTTCTGGATGCATCAACCGCAGTCGATACATCATTTCCCTTTAACGTGGAAACTTGCATTTACAATTTTCCCATTTGTCTTTGAACGGGATGGGCAAATGCTCGCCTTCCAAATCGACTTTTCACGAAGTACTGATTTTCTTGGCCTAACATTTGTTCTCAAACGGATTTCTTGGCCTAATTATGCCAAACTTTAACTTGATTTAAGCCTACTTTTCTATATTAAAAAAAATAACATATTTGGATTTTAACAATTGTAAGGTTGTATGGAAAATTGTGAGAAAAGTATAACATATTATCCATATAGAAGTTCACTCTATTTGCTCCAATATTTTGTTCCCTTGAGGAGCTATAATGAAGTGTATTCATGTTTGTCGTCATTATTCACTAAATATGGGAAATATGTTTGCACCATTTTCTTATCGAGCTTAATTGATTTTAATTCATTAATTAATTTAATTAGCATTTGAATGTGATAGTTTGTTGTCAGGAACATTGTTGAACTTGGATTTTAAGTTGTCTCGTTTTTGAAATCTTTATATATAACAATTATATAGTCATAATTGGTGTTTTAATTGAAACAACAATTTTATTATGATTAATCAAAATTTTATTATGACTAATCAAAAGCTAATTGCAACAACAATCATATTATGACTAATTAAAAGATTTTTCTGGTTTAGGTGTTTGAACATTAATTTATTAACATATAAATTCATTAATTGCAACAATTTTTTTATTATGATTACTCAAAATCTTATTATGATTAATCAAAAGCTAATTGCAACAACAATCATATTATGACTAATTAAAAGCTTTTTGCTAAGGTGTTTGGACATTAATTTATTAACATATAAATTCATTTAACTACAAAGGGACTAGCTTCTTTGTAGCTATATCCCTTGTTTACTTATGTGTTCATAATATTGTATGTATATGAATCAACAAAAAACACTATTCAAAAATACCAAAGAATAAATAGCAATTGCTTCGTTTTCCTTACATTTGATTGAAATATCTTATTATACCTACCAAAGACATGTATATAGCAATGAGATCGTCGTTGACCGCATATTAGTTTGCAATTGACCGATTTCATATGTACGTTATAACCAAAGTTTCTTAAACACACACACACACATATATTTTAATTATTTATATTTCATTTTCAACTTGATTGGATTATACATTTGATATCTTATTCTAGGAGTGACAATGCAATGCTTGGTAACATTGCCATGCATTTATGTTATCATTTATTTTTTTATCCAATTTGACAAAAATTAACTCCTCTGTCATTTAAATTTTTAAGGAGTCTAACATCAATTAACTCCTTTACGTTGTCATCCTCCAATCTCATTGCCCCTATATCACCACGGTTGCACCACCTTCTTCAACTTCACCGCCTTCTACAAGTACAACTTTTCAATCTGAGCCATATTATGAAAACCAAATTTATTCATTCAACTTGGTGACCAAGTGAAGCAAAAACATGAGAAGTACTAGGATGAGGGGCTTGATCACTGCCTCTTCTCTTCCTCTTGATCACCACTTTTGTTCTTCCTCTTCGCCATCTTTGGGGTCATCTAGTGAGAGCACTCACTTCATCCGGATATGCTTTCACTCCACCATGGTTGTACCTATGAATTGTTGTTATTTTTTTATACATATGGTCCCTCTATCACAAGGGATGGTAAATTCCTCATCAAGGAGGGAATTCAACACATAGCTGAAAAACATCAAGACTTCCTCAGGTGGAGAATTTGAAAATCCTCCAACAACGAATATTTGATGATGTGATTGGTTATTCTTTCTTTTCATGTGGTGACTATCTACTCTAATATCTAGAAAGCATGGGGTAAAGGTGAGAAACCTTCTACATCAAAGGGTAAGTATCTTGAACACATTTCTTTTCTAAGAACAACAAATAGAACTTATGATTAAAGATGATGCACTCTTTGAAGGAGATGCCCTTTGGAAGGCCTCATGAGAAACTCAAACTTACCATTTTTAAAAATAGTATTTTTGGTATTGTTTATGAGATGCATACATTTTGTCTGAGATATATTTGGGAATGTGCAAAGTCCTCCTATCATACAAAGGATCACTCTGCTTCCTTGAATTAGCATCTCGTAGGACCAAAGGATCAAGAAATTCAAACTTTGATCTTGCTTTTTCTGAAGCTCCTTCTTGCTCCAATCCATGTTCCTCTAAAGCCTCAATTAGTTTTCCTCTTTTGTTTGGACATGAAATATATGAAAGACTCATAATGTAGTGTCCCCAAGGCCGAGCCCCGTTACAGATCATGTTATATGGAAAGAATTGTAAATATGTTCTATAGGCTGGTGAGCCAAGTTTTGTATAAGCGGTAGGCTTATGAGTTTTGTTAGGCCAGGGAGCCTAAGTGTTGAAGGCCAGGAGCCTGTTGATGTACTTGTATGTATGCAGGTCAATTAATAAAATATAAATACCGCCAATGCAGACCGACCACGATGAATGAGTGATGGGGGA
>ML839131.1:0-27219 GCA_009831015.1 Picea engelmannii | reverse complement strand
TGGGTCGAATATAACCCTTATCCATCATTTCTTTCAATTGTAATTTGAGTTCCACTAACTCAGGTGTGCTCATCCGGTAGGGTGTCCTAGACACCGACACCGCTCCTGGTGCGAGCTCTATCGAGAAGTCAATGTCTCTTCTCAGAGGTAGACCTGATACCACTTCCGGAAACACATCTTTGTATTCTCTCAAGATAGGGTGATCATCAGGGCTTGGTTTAGCACCTTCGATGGTTTTTAACACCTGTATTGCATATAGGGGACATCCCTTTCGGCAATACTTCCTCATTTGCAGGGCTGATATTTGCCTCACCGAGACCGGTTTTCAGATCCCTTGAAGGGTTATCCTTTTTCCTTCTTTGCTCACACATTCTAAGGTTTTATGGTAACAGTCTAGTCTAGCTTTATGGGAGGCCAGCCAGTCCATACCAATCAATGGATCGTATGATCCCAACGGTAATACATTAAGGGTTGCTTGGGTGGGGAATCCACCCAACATTAATTGGCAAGCTGGTATGACCTCTACTACCTTTCTTTTGGTGCCAGTAGCTAACTATACCAACCATGGCTTAGTTTGCTTTCGTGGTTGTAGCTTACACTTATCAACAACTTTAGGGGCTATATAACTCAAATTTGAACCGGGGTCAATCAAAACAGACACCAGATGGTTGAAAATCATACCTTCTATTTCCACCACTGAAGCTTGGTGGTCAGCTTGGTTATTATCCAATGCTGCATAAATCTGTGGCACACTCCTTGCCACATCATTGACTGTGGTAGCTTCCTGAATGTTATAAACTTTTCGACTATTCTGTTGTCGATGTGGACAGTCTCTCAGGAGATGCTCTTCTCTGCAACCCCAGCATTTCAGAGGTTCTTTCTTTGGGTTATTAGTCTTCACTGGTATAGGTCCAGAAGTTTTACTTCCATCCACCGAGGGAAAGTTCTGCTGGAGTACACTCCGAGATGGAAAGTTCATTCTGGGGTTCCTCTTGTAGTTCTTAAATCCTGAGTATTTGATCCCCTTTTTATGGAATCTCGTACCACTCTTCTGTTTCCAGTCTTCACGAGACTCTGCCCGATGTCCATATTGTTCATGACAATATGTTGTTTTTCGAATAGTGTCTTCTAAGGTCTTTGGCTCGTCGAATTCGATTCGGTTCCGATATTCCTTGGGTAGCCCACTGATGAAGTGTTGCGCCTTCGCCTTCTCTGTAGGGTACATATCTCAATAAGTCGATGAATCTGTTGACATATTCCTCTATAGTGAGTTGTCCCAATTTGAGTTCATAAAACTATTTAGCCTTCTCGTCGAAATACCTTTCCGACAAATACTTCTTCCATAAGTACTTTTCAAACTATTTCCAAGACAGGTCCTCCTCGCAGACCCCTTTCATATTCTTAAGATCTTCCCACCAGATGGAATCTTTTCCGTTCAGATTGAAAGTGGCCACTCGAGCCTTCAAATTCTATGAAAAATCATGGACTCTGAAATATTTCTTCAGTCCAAGTAGCCAAGCCTCAGCTTCCTCTCCCTTCTTTATCTCATATTTGAAGGAGGGAGGTTTGGCCTTTATGAATTCCTCAAATTTATGACTCTTGGAAGTCTTTTGCTTCTTCTGTTTTCTTCGAGAATAAGAACTGGTCCTGCTGCTGGAAGAGCCTTCTGAATCGCCAGCTTCCTTCTCAGTGGAATCGTCTGGCACTGGTCCTTTACCTCTGGGGTGAACCTTCCTTGAGGTGCTCCTGCCAGTATGGCCACTGATACGACCATGTTTATGCACTTCGGGTTCATGCTGCATTTGTCATTGTAGGTCAGATAAGCTCTGCAGTAACACTGCATTAATTTCAGTTTGCTTTTCTTGTTCTTTCATCATCCTTTCATTGTCGGCCTTGCAGCTTTGCAACTCAACCATGAGACTCCTCACAGTCTCGGCTAGGTATGGAGGGTTTCCTATTGCTCTTCTTTCATCAGACTCTTCATCTCTATTGTGGGAGCCTTCTCCCATCTCTTGGTGAGTCACCATTCTCTGCGTCTGTAAATTCCCGCGGCTGATCGTCCGCTTAGGTGAAAAGACAAATGCTGATTGTTAGTCAAGAGTAAGATATATTTTTATAATCTGCGCATAATTTATAACTCTTTCACATGCATACACAGTCGGGTTCTCATTTCCAAGTTTTCAATCCTGGACAAGAGAGTTACGTTAGGGGGTTACTCTTCGTAGGAGTACTTCGAACAGAGCTTATGCGCGACTCATGCATGAGCCCAATCAGGTCGAGTGTTGTAACCATGCTCTGATACCACTTTGTCACATACCCACTACCTAAATCGAATTTTTCTAGTTTTCTGCCAAATCGGAAGCCCTAAACATCCATGGAGGACCAGCGTAAGCTATCTCTTTCTCTCTCCCCGCTCCCATGTAGTCGCAGGTCATGATCACAGTCCGAATAAACGCAGTACCTCTTTCATATTTCGTGCCTCGGCGCTACAGTGATGTCGATTCGTTTGACTTGGCAACCGCCAAACCCCGACAGGGCTAGCGATCGGCCAATGGGGACGAATCCCTACAGGGCCAGAGAACAACCAATGAGAAACAACCCCATTGTGTGAGTAAGTGGGATACAGGTGGCAGAGAGGGAAACATGACATGGTAGTCGACATGATAGGAGGGGCCCCACTTCACACGCCACACTATTCCGGACCCCCCCCCCCATTAAAGGCAGAATGGCAAGGGGGCTCCAGAATGCATCCTCAGTCATAGATCTGGGCAGGTGGACTCTGGCCATCCAGATCTGTTCGCTACTTACCCTAATGTGCGCTCGCGCCCCAGCGTAAAACTGGCATCTCTTCCTCACATCGGACGGTCATTACGGACCAAATCTGGTCCGTCCCTTGGGACTTAGCCACATGCTATTGTCTCAACATTATGGATCGGAATTTGTCAAGGCAGGAGCCCGAGTTTTTGTCAGCGGAACTCCCGAATCCCGGATCCCCGATTTCCTGAAACGGGTAATCTCTCAACACGTCACCCCCTTAAATCGGATGGTCCACAACTGCTCCGGGGTTTCCACCATGGAAAGTCTCGATCCCTTGTCACCAAGACTCCTGATCTTGCAATTCCCAATTTCCCAAAATGAGAGATCTCAGGACGCATGGCCTCCATCAATCGGACGACTCATATCTATCCCGGGGTTTTCACCTTGGAAAATCCTGAACTCTTGTCAACAGGAATCCCGATTCCGCGATTCCCGATTTCCCGAAGTGGGTGATCTCTTGACATGTGGCCTCCGTCAATCGGACGACTTAGATTTATTCTGGTGTTTTTCGCCCCCATACACTGGAGTCTTAACCCTCGGGTAACTCCTGACAGATCTAACGGCTGTCGGGTTTTTCAGACGAGATCTGACGACTCATATTGGTTCCTACCCGTGCATTCTTCCACGACTCCTTGGATGTGGAAAAGATCCACGGTCCAGATACTCTCATGGACCTTCGAGATCTACGATCCCAAATTCCTCGCTGCCCACGAAGACACAGAAAACAAAGGGGTAAGGCATTTTATCACCTTACCTTCTCCCACCAATCCAACGGTCGAGTGTGTCCGCAGATTTCTCGATGAAATCTCATCCATCGGTCAACACCTATCAGGGATAAGGTATTTAACCTTCCAGCTTCCTCTTACCAAATCTAACGGTCATGAGTGATCACAGATTTCCCGATGAAATCTCGTTCCTCGATTCGATACTTCATCCTTATACTGCCATCTCAGTTTCCAAGAGGATCGTTCCTCCTCATGCAGGGTTACTACGGCCTTACGCCTTCACAGTCGCCTTCCCGGTTCTGGATGGGCTTTTCAAGGAAAGTATCTCTATGGGGAGATTCACTCAGGGTACTATCTAAGGCGGATAAGGGTATCGTCCACCCAAGAACCAGACATGAAGTCTGAATTAGATCAGTACGCATGTAAATAATAATTCATGAGGACATATGTCATATGTAGTCTCTTCCATACAAATATACAACTACTAGTACTGATCAAAACATCCTACAGACATTCTTACAATGAATTCATTCACAGTTTCATAGCTTGTGGGCATAATCATCAGAATAAACATATATATATATATATATTTCAATATGCCAGAGGCAAAACACTTATCAGAAATAACACCAGGGGTTATGCAACTGCTGATAGGAGTGCTCATTTCCACCCAACCGTAGTCTTAGCGACTCCCAACGGATTTAACACTAGCCACCCCCGAGCTGAGACCACGATGCTGTGAGACTGTGTCTCTGTCTGCTAGTGACCAAGAGCGAAGGTTACTCTCCTTCCTCTCTGCTATCACTTACTCTATGTATTGCCAGATTTCTCCCCTCGCGTCTGCCCCCCAATCGCTTCTACCCCACGCCTTATCCTCTTGCGAGGTTGCGTGTGGCGCGATTACCCTCCCGCTGGACAGGGTTGACAGCTCTACGGATGGGTGGTTCACCTCCCATCCCTCATTAAACCATATACCTACCAGCTTGCGAGACATTTAATTCGGGGCCAACGAGCCTCTTTTGGTTCTCCGGGCCAGTGGAGTCCAAATACGGTATTAATTCTCGGTGGAAGTTAACGCCACCTTTCTAGGTGCCTTCCACCGCCATCGTGGTCTCCTTTTCTGCACATCCCCTCTCAACAGTCCTGCAATAAAATTCATAATGTTATTCAAATTTATTGACCTTTTCCTCAAGGTCCATTTACATCACATATTCACATTTATGAGTTTGCCATAGTTCTTGGCCAGTCCAGTTATTTTTACAAACTGGGGGAAACAGGGTGTTACACAGTCCTCAATGGAGGAAATCAAACAAGACCTCACCACCCATCTTGAATCAGTCTTTTCGGCACTCTGCACCAAACTGCATATCCCTACAGATAATCCTTCCTCTTCCTCACCTCCACATCTTGAAGGTCACCATTCCTCTCATTCCAATAACTTTCAGAACCATCACTTTCAACGTGACCTATGCCTTTTGTGGGACATGGATGTGACCAAATTTGATGGCTCAGACCCCACTGGTTGGGTAACCCAAATGCAACATTATTTCTCTTTATACGACATTATAGATGACTTGGCCAAACTCCAGTATGGTGTTATCCATCTAAATCAAGAACAGTGGCAATGGAGAAAAACATCTCGTCAAGGGTATATTTCTTGGACACACTTTGTGGCAGAGCTTTATGAACGCTTTGACACTGACACCAACCATTTGGGTTGTTTGACAAAGTTGAAACAATTAGGAACAGTGGAAGACTTTATAACTGCCTTTGAGCGCCTGGCTTTTAGAATATAGGGCACGTCTGATGCCTTTTTTCGAGAGTGTTTTATCAGTAGCCTCAAGGATGAGATTCATGCCCATGTCCTCATGACTCAGCCTTAGAGTTGGGTGGAGGCTGCTAAAAGAGCTAAAGAAGCAAAACAGGTTGTATCCTCT
The DNA here is from genome assembly GCA_009831015.1 of Picea engelmannii. NCBI lineage: Eukaryota > Viridiplantae > Streptophyta > Pinopsida > Pinales > Pinaceae > Picea > Picea engelmannii. Next base: position 21,740 of record ML839131.1, on the reverse strand, counting down.
CAAAACTGAAAACCCTCCTTTATCCCTCGCCCTAAACCAGTAAATCCCACTACTCTCTCTGCTCCACTAAAGATCCAAAAATTGACCAGGGTTGAAATGGATAAATGCCAACTCAAAGGCCTTTGTTATAACTGTGATGACAAATATTTCTCGGGCCACAAGTGTAAAGAAAAAAATCTTTTTATGACCATCTCCAAGGATATTTCGAAAGAGGATGTAGAAACTCCCTTTGTGTTTGAGTCACCTGAATCCACTGACATAACCCCTCCCTCAGACCCCCCTGAAGTAGAACTGGTCATTTCCCTCAATGCTCTCACTGGCTTCTCCGCTCCCCAAACCCTCAAGCTAATCAGTTACATCAAGCATCAGAAGGTCATTATTCTGGTTGATAGTGGCAGCACCCATAATTGTATTCATCGTCGCATTGCCCAAGAAAATCATTGCTACATCCATGTTGTCAATAATTTCCAAATCATGATTGACAATGGTGGTTCCATGAAATGTGGAGGGGGTTGTGAAAATGTCCGTCTCCAAATTGGTGACTACCACCTGAAATTCCATATGTTTGCTATCGACATGGGAGGTTGTGACATTGTGTTGGGTGCAGACTGGCTAAGGACTTTGGGTCCCATTCTCATGGATTTTAAAGACTTAACCATGCAATTCGACCAGGAGGGCCACATATATAAGTTCCAAGGCATCACCGTCTGTTCACCTAAGATCATTTGTTCCCATCGCATGTAAAAAATGCTCAAAAAAGGCCATTCTGGTGTTATCGCCCAACTCCATGCCATACAAGCAACAGAGACACCCTCGGTCCCGCAAGACCTCCAAGCCATCCTTTCTACACATCAATTGGTATTTTCCACTCCCCAAGGACTCCCTCCTTCCCGTGGTGTTCATGATCATTCCATTCCCCTTATACCCGGAAGCCTTCCTCCCAATATTCGTCCGTATCATCACCCCTTTTGCCAAAAAATGAAATTGAGAAAATGGTCCAGGAACTCCTTAATGCAGGCGTTATCCGCCCTAGTACGAGCCCCTACTCTTCTCCCGTGGTCATGGTCCTAAAGAAATAAGGTTCTTGGCGAATGTGTCCTGACTTCCGTGCCCTCAACAAACTTACCATCAAAGACAAATTCCCCATTCTTGTCATTGATGACCTCCTGGATGAATCGAAGGCGCTCAATTCTTCACTAAACTGGATCTTCATTTGGGCTACCACTAGATATGTATGAAAGAGGCAGACATTCCCAAGACTGCCTTTCGAACTCATGAGGGCCACTATGATTTTTGGTCATGCCCTTTGGCTTGTGTAATGCCCCCTCCACCTTCCAAAGCCTCATGAATCATGTCTTCCATCCTTTTCTCCGCCATTTTGTCTTAGTTTTATTTAATGATATCCTCATCTATAGAAAAACCTGGACAGACCATCTTGCTCATGTGGATTGATTTCTCCATCTACTCTCTCAGCACCAACTTTTCCTGAAATAGTCTAAATGTGATTTTGGTGCCTCAGAAGTAAAATACTTGGGTCATCTGGTTGGCAATGATGGTATCAGGGTAGATCCTAAAAAGATTGAATCTATGGAAGATTGGCCTCATCCAAAGAATCTTAAGAGCTTGAGTGGATTTCTGGGCTTAACAGGGTATTATCGCAAGTTTGTTAAGAATTATGGGAAGATTACATCACCTCTCACTTCTCTCCTAAAAAAGAACTCTTTCACTTGGACTCCAGGCGCTGCTCAAGATTTTCAAACCTTGAAGATGGCCATGTGCACCACTCCATTCCTCGCCCTTCCCGATTTCACAAAGACCTTTGTGTTGGAATGTGATGCCTCAGGGAAAGGAATTGGTGTTGTCCTTATGCAAGAGGGTCGACCTTTGGCCTTTACCAACAAGAAACTATCTGAAAGAAATCTAGGCAAATCCATCTATGAAAAGGAAATTTTGGCTATTATGCATGTCATTGATTTGTGGGGCCCTTATCTATTGGGGAAACGTTTCCAAATTAAGACAGACCATCAAAGCCTCAAGTATTTTCTGGAACAATGCATTTCCTCCCCAGAACAACAAAAATGGGTGACTAAGCTCTTTTGATATGATTATGAGATCATCTACAAGAAAGGAAAAGACAATGTGGTTGCGGATGCACTTTCTCACAAATATGAAGATGAAGGATCCCGTTTTTCTCTTTCATTAATTGTCCCAGATTGGCTCCAAGCCGTTCGCCAAGAATGGCTACCAGATCCCAAAAGTTCGCAGTTGATCCAACAATTGCACTCCAATTCTCCAGCTTCCCCAGGGTACTCCTGGCTCCATGATGAACTTCGATACAAAGGTCGTTTGTATTTAAGTAAACAATCAAATCTTAAATCCACGGTACTTTCTGAGCTTCATGCTACACCCACAGCAGGGCACTCTGGGTTCACCAAAACCTATGACAGGGTCAAACGTTCCTTTTTCTGGGATGGTATGAAACATGACATTCGTAATTTTGTCGTTGAATGTGATGTATGTCAATGCAACAAGGGAGAAACAGTCAAATCTCCGGGCACACTACAACTGCCCCCGATTCCACCTTCTATTTGGAAGGATATCTCTATGCATTTTATTACCGGCTTACCCAAATTGGGAAATAAATCAGTCATCATGGTGGTTGTTGATCGCTTTTCCAAGTATGCTCATTTTTGTGCCCTTCAACACCTATTTACAACATCCACGGTGGCTCAAATTTTCATGGATCAAGTCTTCAAGATTCATGGCATGCTACACTCTATTGTTTCTGATTGCGACCCAACTTTCACAAGCAATTTTTGGCAAGAACCGTTCAAGATACAAGGCACTGAATTGCATCTCAACACAGCTTATCATCCCCAGACTGATGGCCAAACGGAATTTGTCAACAAGTGTTTGGAAACATATTTGAGGTGTTTTGCCTCAGAAAAGAAAAATCAGTGGGCTCAATGGTTACCCCTAGTTGAATGGTGGTATAACACTTCATACCATACAACTACATGCATGACTCCTTTTGAAGCAGTATATGGACAGAAGCCACCTTCAGTTCTCTTATACTTACCAGGTTCCTCAAATGTCTAGGCGGTTGACCTAACACTTACAGCTCGAGAGGCTATTCTCCGTACACTCAAAGAGAATTTGGTCATGGAACAAAATCGCATGAAGCAACAAGCAGATCAAGGTCGCTCTGAACGTCAATTTGCAGAAGGGGATCAGGGGTTTCTTCGACTGCAACCTTACAAGAAAAATTCCCTCAAGGCCGAGCATTGTCAGAATCTAGTGCCCAAATTTTATGGTCCTTATATCATTCTCAAGTGTGTGGGACAAGTAGCCTATCAGTTAGCTTTGCCCAGCCATTCGAAGTTACATCCTGTTTTTCATGTTTCATGTTTAAAGAAGGTGATTGGAGCTAAGTGCCAAATTCAAACCAACCTTCCAGAGTTAGTTGAAGAAGGATCCATTTGGCTACAACCAAAAGCAGTTTTGGACCAGCATGAGCATCGCCTACGTCAAAGAACCATCAAGGAAGTGCTAGTCCATTGGAAAGATACAACTCCAACAGATGCAACTTGGGAACCAACTACCATTCTGCAAGAATTTCCTCATCTCAAGCCTTGAGGACAACGTTGTTTTTAAGGGGGCGAACATGTTAGGGTCCTAACCAGCACATAGTTAGAACAATATATTCAGATGTAAAGGTCAATATTAATAAGGCCTTTCAATAAAATAGAATAAGGCGGATGTAAGAAGACCTAATAGAAGCTTCCGCTTCTAGAAGGTTATTCCTCTAGATGCTTCTTTTTAGTATAAACAGGAGTCGAGGGTCTGAGAACCCTATATTGGATATTATTGTAATAGAGCTTTGCTCAACTGGATGTTGCCCCCTCGAAGAGGCCCGTGAACATTGATTTCAGATTCAAAGTGTTATTTCTGTTATTATTCTCTTATCATTTCAGTGTTATTGTGGTGAATGTTCTGGTTATATCGTTGTTAATATGCCATTTCTAGCATTTTATTTCTATTCTGCATACATTTTATATCTGGTATATTACTGACAGGGAGTTGAGAAGTCCATTTTATAATTGGTAAGATCAGGAGGCTCCACTCACACCAGAATTAATCACGAGGTCACGCAAAGTTAGTTGAAGGGATAAACCCTGGATACTTACCTAGCCTCTGAGATATTTCTGTGGATTTATTCGTATTTGGGGATCTTGCTAGTACCCATACCTCTGTGAGAGGCGGTGCTTTCAAGGTTTCAGGCTTTGCTACCCTACCCATACAGTGATCTAGACTTACGACTGCTCGCCTGTGCATTGGTTATATAGTGGTTTATTAGTTTCTAATTGACTTAGGTATCTCATAGGTTACTTGCAGGGGTTATTCTGCTTGTACCCTGGGTCAGATAGGGGTTGGACAACACACAACCTTTATGGAGGATTACCTCTCCGGGGGGATCTGATCGACTGGTTGTTAAGCCCATGAGGGGCCCTATAACTTATTATGTTACCTCCAAACTTTAGCAGGGAGTCTCAGGTCCCTCTTGGACGAGACACACCTTCTTTAGCGAGGGAGGCCATTCAACCACTTTAGCCCGTTTGCATGCATATTGGCCATTTGAATTTTTGGTATTCTCTTTGACTACTAGTTGGCCTTAGGATATATTTTTATTTTGTAGAGTTATAAGTCATCGTGGAGTCGGACCAGCTTTCCCGTCGGTCCCGTTGGTTGTTACAGTTACCACTAGATTTCGGGTTTCTGCCTTATAAAAGGTGTAAAGTTTTTAGAAGTGGTACACACACATCCACCTTTCAGACTTGTGGTTCCACAAGGATGAGTACTGAGTCTAGTCTTCAGAATACTGGGAGTTCTTCGACTCCCATACCCACTATAGTTAATGGCACCCCTTCGACTCCTGCAGCCGCTACAGTTGCAATGTTGGAGGCTTATACTAGTACTATGGCTCGACTTGTAGTTAATGCTTCATCTCTTGCCTCGAACCCTTTTGGGGGTTTCGGTCACTCGCCGAGTTACAATGTTTAGTCCATCCCTATAGCTTCTAGTCCATTTTCTTATGGTATGCCTAACTTCACTTTGTAGTTTTCGACTGCCATCCTAGCTATTGGCCCTAATGCTAGCATTGGACTTGGGGGCACTACACCTCCTTACACTCCTTTCTCGTTTGGTGGGTCTCATATCCCCCAAACGAATCCTAATGTAGGAAGTGTCCCTTTTCTTAACCCGAGGTCTAATCCTTCTACGGATGGATGGAACAACCCAGCTGGCGGACAAGTTCCACCCTATATCCCTACCTCCTCGGTGTCGATTCCTACCAATACTTTTGGCATGACAAATCCACTTCAATCCTCTGGGTTCCCACCTGGAGGAGGTCAGTATTACACTTTGGGAAACCACCAACATAGATCCAATCCGGTTGGGGGCAATTTTCACAATCCTTATTAGAACATTCCTGCTGGAATGATGCCCAACCCACCCTATACAAATTAGCCCGAAGGACGGCCTTATGATTCTGGACATGGCTTTGGTTCTTACCAAAATCCTAGGTGGAATGCAGTTCCCAACACACAATATCTCGCGAGAGGATGGGGCCAGATGTTGCAACCTCGTCTCCCTTTTTTGGCTACACTCAATCTGCCAGACTTGTCTAAGTTAATGAACGACCCGGTGAGTCATGATCCCACATGGCCCCTCGTCCCCACCAAACTTCCTTTAGACATTCCAAAGTTTGAGGGTAAGAATGGAGAGGACCCTGGTGAACACATTACTACCTTTCACCTTTGGTGCTCATCGAATTACCTGAACCATGATTCTATTAGATTACGATTGTTTCAACGCACTCTCATTGGAGTTACTTTGGTATGGTACATTGCGCTACCTAGGGAGACACATGGGTCATTTAATCAGTTGGTGGTGGCCTTTCTCAACCACTTTCAATTTCTCATTCATTATGATGTTGGCCTCGAACTTTTGTCGACTTTACGCCAGGACACCGCCACTCACATCTCGGATCATATCTAGGAGTGGCGTAGATGGAGGCGGTTGATTAAGACTCCTATACCCCTGACCTTTCTCCTAGAATGGTTCCTAAAGTCTTTCCACCCTCCTATCTCGAAGGACGTTTCTACTTCTGGGGTCTCCAACGAGGAAGACACTATCTTTAGAGCCCAACAATTAGATTTAATATATGCCCAATCTGGGATGTTATATCACCTTCTTCCAGAAGCATCACGGTCAAATTATGATCCTAAGAAAAAACTCGGACCTCATTCCGATGCCATTGTAGGGTCCGTCAATGTAAAGTCCACAGACTCGGCGACGAAGTCTGCCGGAGGATCAGTTTTGTCTGCATCCTCCAAACCCACCCAGTCGGCAAATGTACATTCTGTGCAGTCATCGAAAAACCCAAATGGTGACCATCAACCAGATGGGAATAAAAGGAAAGGTCGAAACAATCATAAGGGTGGGAAAAATGGTAACAAACCCAAGGACAAAGATAATGATGGGAAGCATAATGATAATGCTGGAGAGGGAAAGAAAGAGAAATGTAAGGTGAAGTTTCCTTGTAAACTTTGTACCGATGACCACCTTACACATTTATGCCCCAAACTCGATGAGGCTGCGAGGCTTTTAAATCTACCACCCGCCGTGTTGACGAATCCATTCCCACACAACCAACACTTAGCCTCGAGCTCTTTGAACCCCGGAAATGCGTCCGGTGGAAGTCAAAACCCATCATCGCAAGATGGCGGCCGTGTTTGTATCAAAATGGTCGACGCGAAAATTGATATAGCCACCCGCTCTCAAGATTATAGCTCTTTAAAAGCTAGTACCAATCTAGAAGCTCCTCCTCCCCCTTTGGAGACGAACCTACAGATTGAGAAACCAGAGCCACCACCTCATATTCTGAAAGGAGTACTCAAGTGCTATACTCACAACCCTAATGCTAGAGCCGCCCAGAACTACTCTATCGTTGAGGATTTGGGTCAAACCCCTTGTGCGATGTCAGCTTTGGAGGTACTCCAGACGTGTCCATCACAGAGGAATGTCTTACTCTCTACCTTAGGAGATCTAGAACCTAGTGGCTCAAAAGTTATCAAGTTTGACGTCATGGATGTGAAGCCTCCCTTGCCCTACCATGTGGCTTTCCAAATCCACGTGGAGTATTCCATGTATACTATCAAATGAGCAGTCGTTGATGAAGGTGTTGCCACCTGCGTGATGTCCCTAGTCTGTTGGAAAGCTCTTGGTTCTCCGACCCTTTCCAAGTCGTCGAACATGTTGATTGCATTTGACGGTCATTCCTTCCTCTCTCACGATATTCTCCCTGCCTTTCCGGTCCAGTTAGGTGGGAAGACAGTAGAGTTGGAGGTAGAGGTAGTTGATGCACCTCTTGATTATAACATGTTACTAGGTCGCAATTGGACCTATGCTATGGTCGTTGTCATATCGTCCGTCTTCCGTACACTTTGTTTTCCTCATCAAGGGGAGATCGTGACTATCGACCAATTATCCTTTGTGTATTCTAGTCCTAATGCATCTGTTGGACCGTCGATCCCTATGATTGACAATTCTCAGCTGGTAACTGAGAATATCGGCGTTGGAATGTATTCTTCCCTCATGGGTACCTTCGAATTCTCAGAACCGATTCACCACGTTTACGCCATGTCTAGTAAGCCTGCTTTAGTAGGGAGGCCCATTCTTTTCCACACTTCCTATCTTAGTGATCCATGGACCCTACCTTCTCTGAATTCGTTGAATGAAGGTCAGGTGCATGCTGGCATGGCTATGCCACTATCGGCAGCAGAGATTGCATATCAAGCTATTCTTGACTCTTCCGCTGATCCTGATACTGTTACCTCGCAGAAGGAGGAGGAGGATCCTGTTCTTAGGCATGTATGGGCCACCTCGTTGTCTTGTTCACATGATTTCTTAGATGAGACTTTGCCTTTAGATGAATCCATCCTCGAAGCCATGAATGGTTCCGAGAGACCTTGGGATGATATGCATCATCGATCTTATTTTCTCCCAAGTCTTGAAAGAATCGAGCAAGATGACTTTCGGTCTACCTTGAGTGAGATAGTCGGTCACGTCGTAGTTCCACTTGATACGCACAACATTTATGCCAAAGGAAATATGGCGAGTATTTCTACTACTGTCTCGATCGATATCTCTCGTACCCCTGGCAAGATTGAGAACGTAAATATAGGTGTAGATTGTTCGCCAGAAGAAATTCTGAATTACACCAAACTCTTCAAAGAATTTCGAGATGTATTCACTTGGTCATATGAATAGATGCCAGGGATCGACCCTCGTATTGTTGAACATGAGATTAGAACTTACCCAGATGCTAAACCTGTTCGACAACGTCTTAGATCTGTAAATCCCAGGAAGGCCCCTGCTATTAAGGTAGAGGTGGAGAAGCTACTTAACCCTGGCTTCATCTACCCAATTCCCTTGACCGAATGGGTATCCAACCCCGTTCCTATGAATAAAAATCATGGAACCATCCGTGTGTGTATGGACTTTCGTGACATGAACAAGGCTTGTACTAAAGATAACTTCCCCATGCCTTTCATTGATCAGATTCTCGACGAGTGTGCGAGAAGTGAGATATTTTATTTTATGGACGGATTTTCAGGCTATAATCAAATCCAGATCAAACCTGAGGACCAACACAAGATGACATTTATATGTCCTTGGGGTACTTTTTCATACCAAAAAATTCCTTTCGGCCTTAAAAATGCCAGAGCAACCTTCCAACGTGCCATGACTTTCGCTTTTCATGATCTCAAACACATAGTTTAATCTTACCTTGATGATCTTGCTGCTCACTCTTGCAAGAGAGTGGATCATGTTATACACGTTTGACTGGTTTTTGAAAGATGTTGTTACTATAGAATCCGGTTAAACCCTCACAAATGCATCTTTTGCGTTAAGTTTGGCCGTCTCTTACTATTTTTAGTTTCCGAGATCGGGATCATGGTAGATCCTCTTAAGGTTGAGGCCATACTTCAACTTCCTCCCCCGTGCACGATTAGACAACTTCAAGGTTTACAGGAGAAAGCTAACTTTCTACGTTGGTTCATAGTGAATTATGCCAATATCCCTAAGGGTTTCATGTACCTCTTGAAGAAGGACACACCTTTTATCTGGGATGAGAGAGCCGATGAGTCTTTCAATTCTTTGAAGAAATCCTTGGTATCAGCCCCTCTGCTGAAATCCCGTGATTACAGTAGAGATTACTTGTTGTATATTGTCGCGTCTGTAGAGACGATTAGTATGGTTCTAGTTCAGGAGGATAATGAGCTCCATGAGCACGTTATATACTATCTTAGTTGAATTCTAGTTGGTCCTGAGCTTAATTACTCTCACGTTGAAAAGCTAGCTTTGGTTGTCGTTCACGCAGTCCAACATTTACGTCACTATATATTGTTTTGCAAGACTACAGTGGTTGCTGATGTCAATCCATTTCAATATGTCCTTACCAGGCGTATCATAGTGGGGAAATATAATAAATGAATTGTCATCTTACAAGATTTCGATCTCGACTTTGCTTCGGCCAAGTCCAAGAAATCGCTAGTTTTTGCAGAATTAATATCCGATTTTCCACGATTAGACGAGGATGTTATCCATGTTGATTCATTTACAGACGAACACATTTTCCTTGTCTCTTCGTCCGACCTCTGGTATGGAGACATTGTTTAATATCTTCAAACCTTGAAGTTCGCTCAACATCTCTCGTGAGATGATCGACGACGTGTTAGATAGCAAGCCAAAAAGTATACCATCGTCGACGACACTTTGTATCGTCGAGGAGTAGATAATATCTTGCGTCGTTTCTTAACTCATGAGGAAGCCGAGTCAGTCCTAAACGATTGCCACAAAAGAGCTTGTGGTGGTCACCTATCCCGGCTTGCGACAACCCAAAAAAGCCTACGAACTGGTTATTTCTGGCCTACTATATTTAAAGATTGTATCAAAGCAGTTAAGAAGTGTCACCCTTGCCAGGTGTTCACTCGGAAAATGCGCTCGCATCCAACCCCTCTTCACCCAGTCATTACCGTCGGTCCCTTCACCAAGTGGGGGGTAGATTTCGTCGATTGCAACCCAACTTCGGCTGGGGGGCATCAACACATTATCATGGCCATCAAATACTTTACTAAGTGGATCGAGGCCATGCCTACCGTAAAATACAATGGGAAGACTACAACCTTCTTCGTGTTCAACCAAATTATCACCCGGTTTGGTATCTCGAGTGAGATTGTCACTGATCATGGCAGTCACTTTCAGAATGAAATGATGGTAGAACTAGCGTCTAAGCTGGGGTTTAGACACAATCATTCATCCCCTTACTACCCCCAAAAAAATGGGCAAGTAGAGGCCATCAACAAGTCTCTCAAGACCATTTTGAAAAAATAATTTAATCAAAGTAATTCCAATTGGCACATCATGCTATATCCCACACTTTGGGCATACCGAAACTCAATTAAGATTGCCACCGTTTTTTCCCCTTTTCAGTTAGTGCATGGTGTGGAGTCAATCCTTCTCGTTGAATGCGAAATCGCTTCTCTCAAGTTGGCAGTCGAGCTCATACCTGACACTTCAGACTTAGAGTGATGCCTTGTGCACCTAGAGAGTCTTGACGAGCAGCGTCGGGACGCCTTTACGACTATCGAGGTAAACAAGAAACATGTCAAGGTTCAATATGACAAGTCTGTCTGTCCCCGGTTGTATGCCAAGGGTGACTTGGTCCTCTTGTATGACCAAGCCAAAGAACCACTGGGGGCAGACAATTTTAAACCCATGTGGCATAGTCCTTACATCGTGCGACGTGTTCTAGAAAAAGGAGCCTATGAGTTAGAAGATTACGAAGGGAAGAAATTGGTCGAGCCCAGAAATGTGCTCTACTTGAAAAGGTACTACACTTGAACCCTAGGCTTGGGCGAAACTCTTTGTATACTAATGTAAATTTAGTGTATATACATATTTTTCCTCCTTTTCTTTTTCCTTTAGCTTGGTTATCAAGTTTTCCCTTTGTTGGCAGATGTCAACGGAGTCTTTGGTCTACCTAGGATTCACATACGGAGCCAGTCGTCATACACAGAACTTAGCTTATGCTGCTTGGGTGGTTTACTCACTCGAGGGTATGCTGGTGTCTTCAGGTGGCATATGCCTAGGGCCATCCATGAATAATGTGGCTGAATATAGCATCGTCATAGAATTTTTGTGCGATGATATCTCGCATGGTATTCACTCTTTAGAAGTTCGCCTGGATTCCCAGTTAGTAGTATGTCAGTTGAACGGTTGTTACCGCGTGCGTGATCCTACTTTACTCCGTCGATTCCTGTGGGAACGTCTTTTAGAACGTCAATTTGATTTTATTACATATTATCACATTCCTAGGAATTCTAATCATGTATCTGATGCCTACGCTAATTACATTTTAGATTTCCATTTGTCACATTAATAAAGCAAAGAAAACCATTAAATCAATGTACACATTGTAAGATATAAGTAAAGCAGAAGATATTTTTTTATATATTTCAAAATATGGTGTTTATATTACAAAATTAGGGCTAAAACCCTCAATACACATATACAGTCGGTATACATATCCCACGACATCTACGCCTGTGGCGCCAGATGTGTGTCATGGTAGAAAACCACGACGTTTGCGAGACATCGAAAAAGTCATACCCACGCTCTAGGTATACCAACCACTCGTCGTTGCATGGCTTTAGGTAGATCCTCTACCTGAACCATAGGAATCCTTTGTGTCAAACGAGACAGGTTTACCTGCACGTTTTGTAGGACCCTCTCCGCTTCTCCTCCCACTGCCTCATCTCCCCGATTCCTTCTTCTATGTCGAAGAAATCCCTATGGCCATCGTGGACCCACGTCTGCGATTACATAAGTGTCTAGTTAATATTTAAACACCATCCAAAAAACATATTTTTGTTCCTTAAATACAAAAATACAAAAAAATGAAATGTTTAAAAACTTGTTACTTATATCACCGTAGGCGGCCCCTGGTGGAAGTGGCATATCAGGATCTCCTCTAAAATCGATACCCGCATAGGGATAGTCGTCCAGAGAAATGACTTGTCGCCGCCACCAGAAGAAAAAATCATCATTGTAGGGCGTTGATACCCTACCTCCCCCATGTCGTCTCATGACCTCGATACACCGCGCCATGGTTGGATCGCGTGGTTCTCTAGGAAGGATCTCCACTCTAGGTCCTAGACCCAGAACCTGCTCAAAAAAGAAACTGCAAAGAATAGAGGCAAACCCAAAATTTCGCTTACTCCCCTGTTTGCACTATGTCAGCTGACTTTTCATATTAGCCAACAGTGAGTTACACCAATCATATACATTTGGTCTAGCACACTCTACTGCGTAAAACATAAGCGGTCTCGATGCTTGAAGCAATGAGGTCGAACCTATGATCCTGTTAAGCATGCGCACAATGATCTTCAAACCGAGGTTACTTATTGCCCGGATGGGAACTTGGCTTCCCACCTTGGGAGTCCCTACTACATAGTGGGCATCGATATACTCCTCGATATTCATCCCACTCCCTACTCAGCGTGACTTGAGGTTCACAACCTCCCCTCGGTGTGATAGACTAGTCAAGAAGTAGATGTCCTCTACCTTGATCCTCAATGGTTGTCCATCAAGGATAAAGCTCTCGCTATCAGGGTCCCAATAACCCACTGACATCTCCAACATCCTCACTTGGGCCCTCATTCCTTTGAGGGCCCAAAATTTGTACAAACCACATGTTTTTAGAGCCGTTTGAGCCAGCGGATCTCGATCCACAGCTGCATCTACCTCCTCATGCTCTCACTCTCTCCATTCCAGGACCATCCTAAAAAAAACAAATCAATTTTTAGAGTTAGAATCCCTCTTTTGTCCATTTGCATACCTATACACAGCTTTCTTTGCACATAGTTTTGTGTAGGGATTAATACACGCTCCCTGTGGTTCAAACATGGGCGTATACCTCGTCATACATGCGACCTTAACAAAGGCGACCCATGTATACCGAAAATCCTAATTTACGCCCTCAAAAATTAAAAAATGGAAACCTAATTCAAAAATGTAATCCACTGAATTTGAAGAGGATGAGATAAAGAGTTACATGATCAAGACGGTTTGTGATTTAGTTGCCTGATGCTCCCATAATCGTCGTTTGAATCTTGGAAGTATTTTGGTCCAAATTGCACTATTTAGGTAAAAATCAAAATGATACAGTAATTTTTTTATTTTATGACTATTTATAAGCTATTTTTACCCACTTTATATAGTTTCATGCTATTTTTTCACCTAATGGACTAATTCAAGAGTGGTTTTGAGCTGGTTTTTTGTAGTTTTGACTCAGTTTGCTTCCAAATTTCAACGTCATGATTGGTCGTTCGTCACCTCGGGCAGGTATTTTCATAACCTAGCATATAGGATAGGTATCCACTCCATCATGCATTTTTGCATTATCTTTCGACTACCGCTTTTTACGCCTTAGGAACGAACCCATTTGTTGCGACACAGAACCTCCTGTATGTTATAAATAGTGTTGCTAATAAATGGTAGAGACTTACCAAATATGGGGCCTCTATTTAGATCCTCTTTCTCATTTGGTGCCCATGCTGAGTTTTTCCTTAGGACCGGGAGTCCATTATAATTCAATACATGACCTTATGATGAAACTCGTTTCTCATTCATGCACACGTGGCCTTATTCCCCGCAGACTCCCAAAAATGAGTCTTAGTTAAGCTCTTTTCCGACTCGTCTAAAAACCAAAAATATTGCTGAGTGATTTGTCCCTTTCACACTCGTTAAATTAGATTTGAAAGTTCGTGAGTCTTAGTTAATCTCTTTTCCGAATTGTTATAAAAAAATAAAAGATTGTTGAGTGAACTTGTCTTTTTCACACTCGTAGATTGGATTTGAAAAGACGTTTATTTGGCACAAGTTTACCCATTTTTCACACCAAGTAGACTACAAGACATAAAAAATGATATTTTTTGGCATTAAGTTGTGATTGCATCTCATGCTCTCGCTTGTAGTATTGAGCCTTTAGCCGGTTCTCACGTTGCGTTATAAACCGTCGCCTAAGCAGTTTTTGCATCATCAACTAAGCAAAGCCTTGTTTATATCCTTTGCAGTTTGACACCCTATACCCTAGAGGGAATATCACCCCGAGTGTCCATCTCCCGCATGCATTTCCTCGTATTAAGCATAGGTATGTTCCACTGTTGGAACTAGTTTTGTTTACTCGCGACACTCGTTTCCTCCTATGTATCATAGCATTCATTTGTCATGAAAAAACAAAAAAAGATGGGCGGGAATGGAGTACTATATTACAATTGGTAGCAGTCGTGTCGCCTTTGAACAAAGCACAAAATTATTGAGTCCTTGTGTTATCATAATTTTGGGTTTAGCATGGCCTTAGGAAGCTGATCTCATTACAGAGTTTTCTCTACCGACTGGTTACTCTTCCAGTGCCTATATTGAACATTATTGATGCCTCCTGCATCTAATAGTCACATCATTGAGTCTATGCTGCCAGAGTCCACCATATGTCTCATGTTCTTGTTCAAAGGAAGTCTATCAACCTTTGTTGGCCACTCCTCAGAAATCTTGACTTTGCATGTCGGCCATACCCTCAGTTTGTCTCAGAATCACGTGATACTATGGTCTTATCATGCACCCTGGCCCTACTTGCATCATCGGTAGGTCACCTTGAACCCCGACATTTCATCATTGGTCGCTGACTGGGTGGTTTCCCTTGTGTTCGACGACAAGACATCTATTCACACTTTGGGATTTGTGCAGTTTCTTGGATTCCATTAGCCTTATTGGTGGTTTCCTTGCCTTTGTCAACAATTTTCATCATTGGTTGTTATTCAGAGGGTCTTTTTCACATACCGCTTGCATTTGGTACACGCGAAAGACGCACAGGGTCGTTTGTTCGTGAACATGTTTTTCATCCGATCTTTACCAAATCATGAAGCTCCTGCTTTGTTCCTCGTGCTGACTAATGAAAAATGCCTTAATGCTCTCCTTTCAGCGGGTCTCTTTCCATCGACTTCAGCTCATTTATTTTGGATATGGGACCTAGAGTTTTATGAGTACCTTGAGGCTTGCAGTCATTAGTGGCATGCTCTCTTGCCATTGACAGATGAGAATACATCAATGTCTCATGATCAATGGATTTCTCAAGTGTTCGACACCGACTCCTTTATTCACACTTGTAGGAATGTACTCGGTGCCTTGATACCTACTTTCATTATTGGTAGGTTGTCTCGTGTTTGTTAATGATATACCTCAATGACCGGTAATCAAACGATGTCTCATTATGTTCGATATCAACTCCTTTATTCACATGATGTAGACTTGCACCCTTGGCGGATAGTGTAGAAGACTTGAAGACATCAATACGTGGCCACAACTTTCCTGCGTTGTTGCTTCCCTTTCATTGGACCAACACCTATTCTACTTCAGTGATCATGGGAGATCATATTGTACTCCATGGTATACAGATATCTTCAGATTGATTTTGAGACTGGTTTCATTGGGCCTTGTTTGTGACTATGACAACTTTTGGCATATAACCACATTTGTATTTTCCTATTCATGGCCACAAACACTTATTTGATATATTTTCCACATGGATCTGTATTGTATTCTTGGCAGCCATGTATGCAAAGTCAATATAGAATGTAATGAGAAATCAAGTTCATCTAGTTGGTTCTCTACCACTCCACTTCTGGGTTATTTATAATGTATTTCGACCATCGCAGATACTCCTCTGATCTCACACATTAGGGGGCATCTGTTATAGCAAGATTTTCCCCACCACTGTTATCTTGCATAGAGGGCCTTTTTCCATTTCCCTATGCAGACTTGTCATCCCTTTTTGATGAATCCAGAGCCAAAAATCTACATTTTCCCACATATACGCACCCTATCTGCTATATAACATGCGTATACGCAGGTTGCTCCACTACAACCCGCATACATCGGGATTTGTGTTAGAAAATAAAAAATGGAGTCGGGTTTCCATGTCACGATAGAAGATCTACAATCCTTGGCCTTCCACATATTGGAAACATTCTGACTCAGCCCTTCAGTTGCATTTTGAAGACTATAAAAACACAATTCTGAGCTATTGAAAGGAGGAGAAAGCATTCAACTTTGAGAGAAAAGTTACTCTGGAGAAATTACTTCATATTGAGTCTGCATCCCTTTGTCCCTCAAATCTGAATACAGTGTTCAACCCCCAAGCTCTTTCCCTATTGTTGAGAGAACCTCATTCTCTCTCTCCTATGAGCTTGCCTTTGGTGGAGGATTGAAGTGGTGGAGGCCCAGTTGGAAGGAACTTGGTTCCTTGGTTTCGAACCATGCCGACACAGAAGTCTGTAGTGTTGTCACTTCTGCTGATCAATTATTAATAAAAATACTCATTTCCCTTCCTATTGGTATCATGCAAATATATGATTATCATCCATGGGCATGTTTGTAATGTTTATTAATGGATTATGTTATCTAATGTGCTAACCCCTTTATATTATCACCATGCACTTGCTATGCTTGTCTGTTGAGAACTTATTGCAGGTATAAAGCGTTGGGTCGAAGTGCTCAACAGTGGAACATCATCGAACATTGGATCGAGGTAGGCTTCTTTCTTATCTTGCACATTAGTTTATATAGCATACAATGGAATTTAGTCGATTTTTGCAGTCATACCTATCTGTTGTGGTTTACCCTTGGTCATAGAGAGTTTTTCCCTCGTAACACCAAATAGCAGCTAAATGCCTCCAAGATGAAGTACGACCCTTCTCTTAACCTTTGGAACCCTTGTGCTTCAACAAAACCCAACACATAAGCCTTTGTGTGCGTCGTACAACCTCTACATGCGCCCTGTGTCACCCTGTACGACTCCTCTGTATCATTGTTAGATGTGGCCTCTACTTGACCCTGGAAGTTGGTTGATTCTCGACTGGAAGTCCTCCTTTGTCTCCCTGCAAAACTCTCTTCTCTCAAACCTCGGATCGATGCTCCTTCAATCGATCTCTCTCATGCATAATGCACCCTCCTAGTCAAGTCAATCTCATTATTAACCCTTAAGCAAGCGAAAACATTAATCTCATAAAGATGGAGGGTAGATATTAACTCTCCCTCACTCTCCAAGATGGATGACTAAGATTAAAACACCCATCACTTGAATTATTTTCACTTAAACGTTAGAAAATGTGCTCAATAAAGTCAACTGAAGAATATAACGCATCAACAATTATTTTCCTAAGTTAGACTTTAGGAAAGATTAAATACTCAACTTGATCGTGTTTCATTGTCCCCCACCATGCTAGGACGCTACAACCTAGTGGAAGATCTTCCTTACTACATTCTCAACACTAAGCTACCATACAACACTTGGTCGTTTTATATTTGAGTAATTTTTTTTAATTTTGTACATATTTAATTTAAATATTAATATCTAATAAAAATTATTAAATATCAATATCTAATAAAAATTAAATTTGATTTATAATATTGCAAAAGATAAAGATGAATACGTTCCAAAAACAAAAGTTGGGAAAAAAATTAAAACAATGCAAATCTTAAAAATCTATTAACTACAAATTCCAAAGTAGGTTTAGGTTTTGAAAATTTTGATTCTTTCCTTTTTGGAAGGAAAACAACTCTTCAATGGTAACTTGTATGAGAAGAATAATTTTATAACATTGAGATTCCCATTTTAAATTGTTTAACTTGTATGAGAAGTATGAGAAGAATAATTTTACAACAATGAGGGTGTGTATGTTCTCACACTTGGTTATGATTATGATGAATGAATTTATGGAATAAATTTGTATAGAGTTTTTGAAATGTTCAATGTTTTTAGTGGATCCTCCACTTTGTTTTTAGTGAATCTTACACTCATCTTCAAGGGACAAAAACAAAATGAATGGAAAAAAATATATTGAAAAATAAAAATAGAAAGTAAAAAATGACAATTGAAAAATGATAGGGAAAAAACAAAATGAATAGAAAAAAATATATTGAAAAATAAAAATAGAAAGTAAAAAATCACAATTGAAAAATGATTGTTGTGAGTGATAATAAAATTAATTCATATTTATTGATAAATTAATTAAAAATAATTGAGTGCGTTATAATGACACAATTATTAAAGAAGAGAAGATTGCAAAGAATAAAGGACAAGAGAGAAATGGAACAAAGGAATACGACGTCCAAATTAAGAAGAGTGTAAACTAAATGACAATGGGAAAAGACAGAATTAATTCAAAGAATGAGAGCAGGTAAAAACCAGTAATAAATACATCCAAAGAATAAAAGAGTAATGATGAGAGTAAAAGTATAAAGAGGATGACACTAAAATGAAGGTAATGAGAGGCACCAAACTTTGAGAGAAGGATCACATTTAAGGATTGAGAAAAATATATATTTTTTCTTAAAATCAATAAAGAATAGTTTAATGATCAAGGAGATTAATGAGGGATTTCTAAGATTAGTTGAGTTTATAGTCATCTTCTTTATTAAAGTTATTGGGGTGTTTTTCAATTTCTAGCACTTCACGAATGAAAAGAGTAATAAGGCTTTAAGACTGGAATTTTGATTTGGTCAAAGCAAATAAGGTGATTAGATAAGAGAAGAGTAATAAGGTGAGGTTAGAATCTTGGTTTGGTCAAAGCTAATAAAGTGATTAGATTTGAAGGAGTGCTCAACAATACTCATTTGTTGATCCAGTTGTAGTTTGTGTCAACAATATGTTTTTGGCTTTAAAGGATCTACTTGTTTGGCCTATGTATGATTTGCCACAAGAGCATGAAATTTGGTAGACTCTTGGGCCAAGCATAGGGTCAGATTTATCCTTAGCAATTTTGAAAAGTTGCTTACCGGTTTTGCATGGTTTGAAAAAGGCTTTTATGTTTTTTGGGGCTAGAATCCTAGAGATGTGATCTATGGTACCCTAGATGTAGGGTACAGACAAATGATCAAGGGGAGGGGAGGAGAGGGGAGGACGACCCACTCTAAACTTTGGATGTTTCAAAAAATTCTATATTCCATAAATTTCTCAATCATAAACATTGAGTCTCTCATTAAATTGCAAAATTGAGATTACATACTTTGAATCATTTATGCATTCAAAAATACAATTTCAACAACAATTTTGTTCTCATTAAATTGCAAAATTGAGATTACATACTTTGAATCATTTATGCATTCAAAAATACAATTTCAACAACAATTTTGTACTCAAATTCTATGATAGTTACCCAAAAAAATCCAAAAATAATGTATCTTTTAATTATAAATAATTTTTTTTATTATGAACTATCTTTTTTAAAGATTTTTTATTATTATAAACTATTTTATTATAAACTATGTGAAGATTCTATGATAAGTTAATTATAAAAAATATTTTTTATTATAAACTATTTTTTAAATAATTTTTTTATTATAAACTATCTTTTGATTATAAAGAAGTTTTTTTATTGCATTATTCATCAGTGCAACAAATGGAAAAATGGCTACTCTTCCAATCAACTTATTAAAAACATATTAATACAAGATACTTTTACTGTGAGATGATTTTGAGAACAAGTTCGGAAATATATTCCAATACAAGATACTTCTTAAAGAGGATGGTTTGAGAACAATTTTGGAAATAATTCCAAAAAGGATGGTTTTGAGAGCAATTTTGGCAATTCCAATATTTTTTCATAAAACAAAATGGTTAAAATTCTAATTATATTTATTTTTTAAATCTTGGTAGGCGCCACTACACCCCCACGCGACATGCTAAATAGTACCCATGCAGTCATGAGTTATAGGAGGAGGCAAAGAGTAGGGTTGTGACATGCTAAATAGTACCCATGCAGTTATGAGTTATAGGAGGAGGCAAAGAGTAGGGTTTTTTATGATGGCTCTGGCCCGTCCTTGTGGATCGGGGAGCCTGCTCCACAACAGTTGGTATATGTGGCAGCTGGTATATACACTTTGGTATATATGCTGAAACATATTATATATATCCAATGATATATATGGCATATGTAATGTCCCTTTCCAAATAGGAGCTCCAGAAAAGGAGGCTTAATGGTCTAAACCACCCCGTTAGACTATAGTCAGGGCCAAAGAGGGGTAAACAGGGTTATTAGAGGTCACTCTAGTCACAGGTGTTATATTCGGAAAGTGACATTGAGCTAACAAGGGTTAACAATGCTTTTAAGTCATTATGAGCTAAAAATAGAAGTCAACGGTGAATTAGGGTTTCAACAGTGATTTAGGGTTTCAACACGATTTAGGGTTTTGGAAAGCTATAAAGGAAGGGTCAACGACCTAATTCATCATTATGCAAATTATGACTTGTCATTGAGGAGAAGAGGCACATCTCAGGAGAGATAGTTCAGTGTATTCTAGGAGGAGACATCAGTTGGCTGATTTCGGTGTTGAAAGACACACCCTAGTCACCGGTAAGATCATCCAGGTCTTCCATCATTCTTCATTGATTCCGCAGTGCTCCCATATTCCGGGTATTATCTTTTAGTTGCTTATTTGTATTCCGGCTAAGATCCTTTTGTCTTTTGATCTAGCCGAGTGTTGTTATTTTATTTCGCCGCAGTTGCTTATTTATATTCCAGCTAAGATCCTTTGTATGTTGATCTAGTCGAGTATTGTCAGTGATTCAACCACATTCGACCATTTTGTAATCCACAGAGATATCATAATACAAACTTGCAGTCCTTTGTCGCGTTTATTATTTGTATGATCATTTATATGTTGTAAACCTTTGATCCTACACACACATTAGCAGCGTTTACCAGACTAGCCAAGTCAGGAACATTACAGTGGTATCAGAGCTATAGTCCTGCTAGCCTGTGACTAAAGACAATGAGTGCAGTGGAAGACCCAAAGGGCCGTGAACACGTAGGTGACGAATATGTCACTTACAACAGGCATCAGGAAAGAAGGCATAGGCTTGATTTTCCCCCTTTTCCTCCTAGCTCAGAGGAAGAGGAAGAGGCACACAAAGAAGCAGAGAGAAGGGCAGAGCGTGAGGCTGAGTGCGAGGTAGAGAGGATGCTAGGAGACAAATATGAGCGACCAGAGGGCAGTGGCAAGCCCCCCTTAAATCTAGAGGCAGCTTTCATGCAGGTTATCAACGATATGTTAGCTAGTCAACGGACCATGTCTCAGTCCTTGGCATAGGTGGTTGATAGATTGGCTAGAGTGGGCACCCCAGATACACAAGTCTCGCATGGAGCACAGGCGAACTCGGGAGCAGGCAGTAGACCCCAGTCACTCTCTCGCACATACACCTCTGCGAGTAGGATTCCCAGACCCTTGTTTCCTAGTTTCCAGAGGGCACCCCTGGTAGCAGCACCGCCACCAATAGCACAGAGGCCACCCACTCATGCCGACAACATTGTAGAGTATAGGAGGGAGTACGCAGCATTGGGTCATGACTTCCATCAGGACATGACCTTAGTCGAGTACTGTGGACTCAGACTCAAGAACCGCCCCAGAGAGCTGCAGAGGGGAGGACCACAACAACAGCAGGGGCATAACCTCGATTTCATCTGAAAAGTTGGGAAACTCACCATCCCTTCTTTCGACGGATCATCCAAATACACCGCCAGAGCTTGGGTACAGAAGCTAGACACGTATTACAAGCT
>ML839130.1:59282-72556 GCA_009831015.1 Picea engelmannii | reverse complement strand
ATAGTAAATTAGTTGTTGTATTGGATCTTGAAAAAAGTTACAGATGATTAAAATGTCCTAGCGTACGTGGCAACGATGTCCTTTTGGGAAACCATCGCTTCTCTTAGTACCAGAAAAATGAGGTTTCTTAGTCATACTTGACAGCGGTGCCCTTTCGGGAAACGATCGTTGTCGGTTGTTCAAAAAATAAAGTGTGCCATGTCGATGCCACGCAGGGCAGATACTATTAGATATAAATATATAAAACAAGAGTAAATTTTGGCCAACCTTCCTTGACTGCCTGTGAACAAAGTTCGACGTAAACATGGAGAGAGATAAAAATTAGAAACCTGGACCGAGTCTAGGCCCGGTGTAGACACGTCGCCCCTGTGACTTGCCCTTTTTGCGGTCCGCCATTGCCTGTCGGAGGTCTTGGAGGAAGGCCATTAGCTTGTCAACCCGGATCCGGCGATCAATGTCTTGTTGACGGGCAAAATTGACCGTCGTCAACTGGAAGAGTGAATCCGGTCTGGGGTTGTCTAATTAACCCAAGCCGTTTGGATTAATTCACTCCGACGGATTTAGCGGCTCCGTTGGCCGATCTAAGTTCTAAAGAAAGTGAAAAATAACTAAAGAAAATACAATACTTAATAAATAACAATCACTAAAATCTATCTATATATATATATACACAATTTATTTAAATAATATATGTTTAATAATTCTATATACAATCTGTACAAAACACGAGTTTTAATCTAAACTCGTAAAAATCGAATGTAAATTGGTTCCTTTAACAACAGTAATAAAGAAAGTGAAAATACTATTTAATTTTTTGGTTTGTTTTCTTGGATGTATACATTCAAGAAATCAAATATTAAACTACTTAATCGAACATAAAATTATAGGTAATGGAAATCATACCATATATATAAAACTTCTAAAATAAACAAACAAACGAAATAAAATAACAGACTAACCTATTAACGCATCCAATGTCTGTTCATCCTAATTTAAATTGGATAGATGATCACTATGTATTGTATCTGAAACATAAGATATGGACAGCATATAAAAATTAATCATATCAACTTGCAATAAATCATGATGACGAAAACAATCACCATCTATTATCAAATCGAAATAAACATAACTTGAGTCAAAACATCATACAGAAAAGCTAAAGCTGTAACGTGCATTCTGTTCCATTCAAGTCTGTGATAAAATGCCCATACTTTTGCCCCATGCCAAGATGATTGTTATAACCCTAAATTGCACCATACATGCTTACCTGGCATCTGGCCATATCATATCCCTTCTTTGCCAAGCCACTGTTGAACAAACTCTTTGAAAAACCTCCTTAATAAGGGCCCACGCGCCCTACTTCATTACTGCACACGTGTACATGCTGGCTAACCTAAGACAGCCCGCATGGACCGACAAAAGCACGAAAAAAGGAAAGTTGCCGACGGAACAAAAAAGCTATGGGTGAGTTAACTGAAACTCCTGGCCATGCATGGCCGAGGGTTCGTCCAAATACCTAGCTCCTTCTAGCCTATAAAAGAAGGGGTAGGGGTCCCATTTGGAAAAGAAAAAATATAGCAAAGAAACTCTGTCCATTTACGTATTCCCATTGTCCCAACCCTTTAGCCTTTCCTTGTGCCAAAGGAGATTCAAAGCAAAGCAGTTGGAGGACAGTAGAAGAGGATCCCAGGATCAGGTTCGAGGAGCAGTGGCCGGTCTCAACTTTTGTAAGTTGACTCATTCAAAGTAATAAAGAAAATGCTTTTCCCGTCCCAATTCATGAACTTTTATAGTTTGATTAGTATATGTTTGGATTTCTAACCCGCTAGTATATAAGTAGGATGCATGCGTAGTTGTTGCTTGTCTTGAATGTAGGTCAGCTTTGGAAGGAGTATTGTGAACAAGTAATCAAATACAACGGAGGATCGACATCAAATGCTAGGAACGAGGTAGGTTGATCTTTCCATGCATTTACTAAGAAAAGGGGATTTAAATCTAGGGATGAAGGTAGAAAGTAGTTTCTCTTCGGTCATATCTGCATGCAAAGTCTGAACTCTATTTGCTAGTCCATAGGGAGATTTCCCTCACAACAGGATTGGCGACCATACTGGGGAGATTCTCTAGGGTTCCTGGAATTTTATTTAGTTTTTGGGTAGTTTTACAGACTAGTTTTTCTTGCCTGTTTTTTCTTTTAATTTCTATAATGTCTGAGCTAGCAGGGAGTCTGGTTTTCCATACCAGCTTTCCTTGCCTTTTGCTTGACTGTGTTTTTTGGGATCCAAAGAGGTACACGCGGTCTGCATAAAGTCTGCACGCGGGTACCCGCGCCCTACTCTCTTACAGCCCGCGTGTGAATGCTAGCTGAAGAAGTAACAATAGCGTGTAGAGTTCAGAGAACTTCAGAGGCACTCATCCTCTTCCCTGTCAGAATCACATATTCTCAGGGGGTTTTTTGGAATTCTGTCTGAGTCTTGTTTGCTAGCAGTCCTATCTCAGATTGTTTTTTCCTTACATTATTTGTTTTTCTGTTAAAAAATGTGTTCAAGCCTTCAAGGGATCCTGGTTATCAATTTCAGTGGTCTCTTCCTGGTTTTGGGTTCTCTGTTTTCATTTTTCTCAGAGTTTAGATATACACGCGGCCTGTACAAGGTCAGCCCGCGTGTACACGCCCTCTGTCTCTATCCAGCGCGCGTTCGCACGCGTGCTGTTTGATTAACAGTCGCGTGCTTGTACAAGATACTTTTTGTTGAGGGTAAGGCAATCATCCTTTCCCTTGATAAGAATTATTCCTCTCAGGTGTTTGAATCTCTGTTTGAGCAGTCAATAGCTTAGGATTAATCTTACTCTTAGCCTGCTTTTTCTCAGTTAAAAAAAGTTGTCATAAAAATAAAAGAATTTTTAAGGTTTTTAGACAAGTGTGAGAGTCATTGTTTAAAAAAAAAAAAAAAATTGCTAGTGTGTGATTTTTGACCTGATTTATTTGCGATCTGCGATTAGGCCAGAATGGTTTTTCTTGGTTTCTGCTTGTCGGTATTTTTCCTTTCTTGCTTTACTAGCATTTAAATAATAATAAAAAAATCTCTTTTCATTTTCTTGTTTGGTTGAAAAGTGTGTTTCTGCATTACTAGCCAGGGAAAATTTGTTTATTTCATAAGTTTTTGTAGTTCACTTAGATCATAAGTAGCTCGTAGTCAAGTGAAATTCCTTTGAGTTTGCTGTCCAAAATCTTAGAAAAGTTTTTTTTTTTTTTTTGAAAAGTTGTTGAAATTTTGCATTAAGATTTTTTTTTTTGTTTCCAGCTTTTTACTCATTTTTTGCTTTCGTCTTTTACACATCATCAGTTTCACTTTCATACCCCTTGACGTAAGACAAAGCCATAAAATTAACGCTAAATTTAAAATCTACTAGACTTTTATGTTTGTAGGGTTCACCAACTAGTTCAGGATTAGGGCCTTGGATTAGGTTGGAGAGGAAACTCTTCAGGGCCATATAAAATCAAACATTGGAGTCTGAGTTATGAAGTGTCTAAGTCCAATGTCGTGAAATTTATCCGGGACCCCCCTCTAACACAGGGGATAAACACGAGGTCGTGTGCGGAAAGGTAGCGGAAATAACTCCTCCAAAGCTGGACTAATCGTAGTGGAGAACACATACAGAGGGCTTGTTTTGAGATTCCGTCGTTTACATTTTCCATGGGGCTTCGTGGATCTTGAATCCGTTCGGGGTCCTCAGTTGTCTTCCGGACCATTTGATCTCGATACCCTTGACAAGTTTCAGGCTCGATACCCTGCTCATTGTGGTCTACCCAACTTTCGACTGTACCCGCCTGGTGACTGTTCGCGCGCTGGCAACGTAGTTGCCAATCTTTTTTAGGGACATACACAGGTGACTGCGGGGGTATACCGTGGTACCTAGGACAGACATCGGGCCATGCTTTGTAGAGTATACCCAGAGGGTGCTTCCGTGTTCGAGTTGCACTTGCACCGGTAAGTTGCTCTAGTGTTGGTTGTTGTAACTGTTCTTCCAATTAATTTAGTGTTTGCCTATCTTATCTTCTAGGGACTTTTTTTTAGTGTGTGTTACTTTTGAACATTTAGACTACCTTAGAGTGTCTTAGATCTTCTCACACAGTGGAGGATCCCTAGCTCCGCCGGTCATGAAGGCTTCTTGGCCTGCTGTTGGTTACACTGGAGCCACCCCCGCCACCATTAAGGCGAAAGCTAGATCAACAAGGGTCTTTTGAAGCAACCGAGTTACAAACCATTGTGTCCGACCAACCCCTGGAGGAATCGACCATTTTGGACCTTGAAGCAACCGCTCTTGGCCCGGTTGAAACCTCAACCATTGATTTCTTGGCACCTTTCATTGTACCAATTCAATTTTACGAGCGCCAGACAGTGTTGCACACAACCATGGAAACAAATGCTGTTACTCCTTCTGAGAGTTCTTCAATTCCCACTACGGTTGTCACCACAGGAGAGATTTCACCTCCTAACCCACCGTCTTCGGTCCGAGCCGCCATGGTCTCGACCGCAACTACTTTGCACAGTGGTCCGATTCCATCTTTGGCAGCGGCCACAACCCCTTTCACACCTAGTGCGACAGGCCCTCCGTTCTCATATGGGATGCCTAGTTTGGGTACAAGTCCTGTACTTTCTTACTCCACTTTACAGACTTTGGGTCTGGGGGCAGGGAGCTCTAGCGCTCCTCTGCAAGGTCACATGGGTGGCACTCCTGCTCCTTTTAACGCTTTCCCTTACGGAGGAGGTCATATCCCTCCTTCGTCTCCTTTACTTGGTGGCTCGCATTAGAAATCCGCTGGGCAACCTACACACAATAGTTTATTTGGAGCAGGGAGTCAAGGACCACCTTCACATAGTATGCCGGTAGGTTCGACACCATTTTCTTTGAACGAAACATTGGGTAACAATACCTTCTCGTCAGCCGCTTTCCCGACTGGGGGCAAACCCATTTTTGGACAATCTACTTCTATGCAAGGTACTATTCCTGCACAGGGGGCAAACCTAGCAGGACCTTGGAATTCAGGGCAGGGATCTGTTCCCTCATCCAGAATGCTGATCTGGGGTAATTCTTTCCACAATCAATGGAACACCGGACAAACTACTATGCCTATCCCCACAGGACCGGCATGGGGTAATCCTTCCCAAAGTCCTTCGAATATAATGCATGCCCAACAATCTATGTCCTATTTGGGAAATCAGCCGATGATGTCTCCACATATGCAAAATCCTTACGCTGGCCAGGGCCATGGTTTCTACCAGAATCTAGGCTAGCAGCCAAAATTTTCCTGGCAACCTGGTGCCAGTCAAACTCCAGGCCCCTTTTTCCCAGGTTATCACCAACAACCCAAACTACCTTTCCTGGCGACTTTACACTTGCCAGATTTGACAAGGTTGTTGAATGACCCTATTTGTCACGATCTGCGTTGGCCTCCTATGCCGACGAAGTTGCCTTCAGACATTCCAAAGTTCAAAGCCAAGCCTAACGAAGATCCATGAGATCATGTGACTACCTTCCATCTTTGGTGCTCATCTAACTCATTGAAATATGACTCCGTACAATTGCGATTGTTTCAACGTACTCTCATTGGGAGTGCCGTGAAATGGTACATTGAGCTCGATCACTCAAGATACTCTTCTTTTGGCAAACTGGCGATGGCTTTCCTGAACCATTTCCAGTTACCTGTGAGATACGACGCTGGCACAGAGCTGCTCACCAATTTCGAACAGACAACAACGGACCATATCTCTGATCACATCCGAGAATGGAGACGCCGGAAGAGTTTAATCAAGGTACCAGTCCCACCAACATTCCTGCTTGAGTGGTTCCTTAAGTCTTTGGTCCCGTAGTTATTCAAAGACGTTGTGACGTCAGGAGTTTTCTTGGAAGAAGACGCCATCATGAAGGCTCAACAGTTTGAGCTTATCTATTCTCAGTCTGGTTTATTATACAACATCTTGCCAAATGCACCACATTCAATACTGGATAAAACTAGACAGAGAGATGGACCACATGCCGATGGTATTATTGGTTCAGCACAAACAAAGATCGCTGAGCAATTGACAAAGCAGTTGCAGCAGTTATCTATACAACACACAACGACCAGCCAAACTACTGCTTTGGCTGCTCCCCCTACCAAAACGTCAGAGGTACACATCGTACAGTCAACTAACCCAAAGGCCACCCAACAGCCTGAAGGGAAGAAAAAAAAATGAAAGAAGGGTAAGGGGAATAAAAAACCCACCGATAATGTTGGTGGGGACAACACTGAAAAATGGAAGGTGAGGTATCCATGTAACTTGTGCACGGAGGACTACCCGACCCATCTATGTCCTCGACTTGTAGAGGCCCAAAAATTTGTCATGCAGCAACAACAGGCGGTGTTGACTAATCCATTTCAACATGGGCAAAATCTAACTCAAGCCTCTGCAAGCACAGAAGGGGGCAGCCAAGAACCCTGTCCGCCTCCGAACAACCCCGCATCCACGAGCGTATATATGGTTAGGGGTGATGCTTTTATATCGACTAGAGTGCACGATTATAGTAAACCAAGCACTTCTGAGAAGTGTAAAGAAGCTGATCTTCCATATCTTCCTTTACAGATTGAGAAGACGTTGGGAGAAACAATGACATGCATCCCAAAAGGTGCATTTAAAAAAGCTTCTCATAACCCAAACGCAAGGGCCGCCCAGAACTACTCTGTGGTGGAATATTTATCACAAACCCCTTGTGCGATGTCTGCTTTGGAGGTCCTCCAAAGCTTCCCTTCTTAGAGGAAAGCCTTGTTAACCGCTTTGGGCTCTACTGAGACTTGTAATCCGGGTACCATCATGTTAGATACAACCGACTTAAAACCTCATATGCCTTACCACATAGCGTTTCAGATAGTAGTGGCTTATCCCATGAAAAATTTTACTCGGAATATCTTTCGCACGGTGGTCGATGAGGGCGCCTCGACATGCGTTATTTCGTTGGCATGTTGGAAGGCTATTGTCCAACCCATTTTGTCTCCATCACCTACTCTCCTCACTGCTTTTGACGGTCGTTTGTTCCGACCACATGACATCGTTCCTTCTTTCCCCGTGCAATTAGGAGGGAAGACCGTGTGTGTCGAAGTAGAGGTAGTCGATGCTCCCCTCGATTATAACCTCTTGTTAGGAAGGAGTTGGACTTATGCTATGAAAGCTGTGGTTGCTACATTTTTTCAGGTCTTGTTGTTTCCACACGAAGGCCATATAGTGACCATCGATCAATTATCTTTCTCCAGACCTGACCTTGCTTTGGGGGCCTCCACGGTCCTGATGATTGATAATCCTCAACCAGGTGTCGTTAACGTAGGAGTTGGTTTGTGCCCATCCTTGATGGGTACCTTTGATTACCCGCCCCCTCACGGCGACATCAAATTTATATCCAATCACCATAAGGTTGAGATTTTTCAAGTTTCGTCGTTCCGCACGACTTACTTCGAGGATCCGTGGATACTGCCTTTCCCATCGGCCACGATGGATGAGACAGGGCACCCAGGCATGTCCATGCCCTTGTCTGCCGCTGAAGTAGCGTACTCTTTAGTCCAGCAAGCTTCAGCTAACCCTGATCCGACTCCTGCACAGGAGTTAGATCCACTTCTAGAGCCTATTTGGGCTCAGGGTTCTCTCGCTAACACCGATTCATTAGACTTAGTCTTACCTTCTGACGAAGTAGTAATCAAAGCAATGACTAGTCCAGACAAACCTTGGGAAGATCTTCATCACAGATCATATTTTCTCCTAGAGTTAATCCGAATCGAAGCAGGAGAATTCACCATGACCATGACGAGAGATTAGTCGTGTCCTATTAATCTCTTAGCTACACATAAAATTTATGCTGAGGGCAATATGACAACTATCGCTGAAACTATACCAATCAACATCTCCCGAAACCCTGGCATCATGGAGAACGTCTTCGTCGGAGTGGATTTCTCCCCCAAAGAGATTCAAATCTACACGGATCTTTTCAAAGAATTCCGCGACGTTTTTTCCTGGTCTTATGAGGAAATGCCAGGTATCGATCCAAAAATAGTTGAACATGAAATCACAATGTATCCTGATGCCAAGCTTGTCTGACAGAAGCTTCGTCCAGTTAATCCTAAGAAAGCAACAACCATCAAGATTGAGGTAGAGAAATTGCTAAAGGCAGGTTTTATCTATCCTATCCATTTGACTCAATGGGTGTCAAATCCATTGCTAATCAATAAAAAATAAGGCACAATTCGTGTATGTACCGACTTCCGTGATTTGAACAAGGCATGTCCCAAAGATAATTTTCCAACACCATTCATCGACCAGATCATTGATGAATGTGCTGGTTATGAGGACTTTTCTTTCATGGACGGTTTTTCGGGATATAATCAAATCCAAATCAAACCCGAAGACCAACACAAAACGACATTCATTTGTCCTTGGGGTACATTCGCATATCGTAAGATGCATTTTGGTCTTAAAAATGCTGGAGCCACATTCCAGCGGGCCATGTCTTTTGCTTTTCATGATATCAAGCATATAGTCGAGGCCTATCTAGATGATTTAGCATCATGATCTTGCAAGAGAACGGATCATCCCACACACCTTAGACTTATCTTCGAATGCTGTCATTACTTTCGGATTTGCTTGAATCCAAACAAGTGCAGCTTCTGCGTAACGTCAGGACGTTTTTTAGGTTTCATCGTATCAACAACAAGGATCATGGTTGATCCTCACAAGGTGGAGGCAATAATCCAGTTGCCCCCCCCATGCACAATCCTTCAACTTCAGAGTCTACAAGGCAAGGCGAACTTTTTACGACGCTTCATAGACAACTATGTCGAAATCACCAAGGGATTTATGCGCTTACTGAAGAAAGATGTTCCTTTTTACTAGGACGATGCTGCTCAATGCTCTTTCGACGCATTAAAACACGCCCTCACAACTACCCCTCTGCTACAACCACCTAACTATAAAAAAAATTTCTTATTATATCTGGCTGCTGCAGAGTCAACCGTTGGCATGGTTTTAGTTCAGGAAGATGACTTGTTCTCAGAATACGTGATCTATTACCTGAGCCGAGGCCTCGTAGGATCGGAACTCAATTATTATCATATCGAAAAACTTGCGTCAGCAACAGTTCATGCTGTTCAACGGTTCTGTCATTACATTTTGTTTCGCAAGACCATTGTCATTGCTGTCGTGAACCCATTTCAGTACATGTTGACACGATGAGTAATAGGTAGAAAAATCAGTAG
The DNA here is from genome assembly GCA_009831015.1 of Picea engelmannii. NCBI lineage: Eukaryota > Viridiplantae > Streptophyta > Pinopsida > Pinales > Pinaceae > Picea > Picea engelmannii. The sequence continues at coordinate 63,276 of ML839130.1, read as the reverse complement.
ATGGATGGTCATCCTCCAGGAGTTTGACTTAGACTTCATTTCAACAAAGTCCAAAAAGTTACTGGTCTTCGCAGAGCTTATTTCGGAACTTTCGATTGAGTCATGTGACGTTGCGCTTGAAGAATTGCCTATCTGGGGAGATATGTTTTTGATCACATCTTCGGATCCCTGGTATGGAGATATACTTATCTATCTCCAGACTTTTAAGTGCCCCACATCTGCTTTTCGTGATGAGCGTCAACGTATACGCCATCAGGCTAAGAATGATCTCATACTCGATGATACGTTGTATCAGAGAGGCGTAGACTGCATCCTACGCCGATGTCTCACTCATGAGGATGCAGTTATCGTGCTTAACGATTGCGATACCGGAGCTTGTGGCGGTCATTTGTTTGGGTTGGCAATAGACCAAAATATTCTACGAGCAGGTTACTTCTGGCCGACACTTATCAAAGATTGTATAGAATCGGTCAAGAAGTGCCATCCGTGCCAAATCTTCTCTCGAAAGATGAGGGCACATCCCGCTCCCATGTTTCCTGTCATCATAGTTGGTCCCTTCACCAAGTGGGGGATTGATTACACTACTTGCAACCCCCCTTCAGAAAGGGGGCACCGCTATATCATCATAGTTGTAGACTACTTCACTAAGTGGGTCGAAGCTATGCAAACGTTTAAATATGATGGAGAGATTGCAACTCTCTTTTTATTCAACCAGATCATAGCAAGGTTTGGTGTCCTGAGAGAGATTGTTACTGACCATGGCAGTCACTTTCAGAACCAAATGATGACTGAATTAACATCAAAGCTTGGGTTACGGCAAGAGAATTCATCACCCTACTACCCCAAAGCCAATGGGCAGGTGGAAGTTGTAAACAAAACTTTTAAGACTATTCGATAGCGAACTATCAACTCAGCCAAGTCAAATTGGAATTTGATGTTATACTCGGCATTATGGGCTTACCGAACATCTGTTAAGACTACAACCGGTTTCTCACCTTTTCAACTTATTTATGGGCTGGAGGCAGTCTTGCCCATCGAATGTTAGATCCCATCTCTAAAATTGGCAGTACAATTATTGCCAGACACTTTTCCACTTGAATAACGGTTAGTATACCTTGAGCAGCTCAATGAGCAGTGTCGTGATGCAGCCCTGGACAATGAGGCTCACAAACATAAGGTCAAGTGTCAGTATGATAGGTCCGTTCGTCCTCAGATTTTCTCTGAAGGCGACCTTGTCCTGGTCTATGACCAAGATAAGGACCCCCTGGGGGCAAGAAAATTCAAACCCATGTGGTTCGGACCTTTCATCATAAAAGAAGTATTAAAAAAGGGTGCTTATCGTCTGGTTGATTTTGAAGGGAATGATTTGGAGGAGCCTAGAAATGGGCTCTACCTCAAGAAGTATGACTCATAGGCAGGTCACTGTGGGTAACTTTTTGTAACATATGTATAGTCTTTGTACTATTACTTTTTAGTTTCTTTTAAATGTTATGAACGTGTCATTGATGTTATTTTTCGTCAATATGGCAGATGTCAAGTGATTTCAAGTTGTTCATTGGGTATGCAGACGGTGCTAGTCGGAACACTCAGAGGCTTGCCTCCGCAGCTTGGGTAATATTTACACCTCAAGGCCAGTTGTTATCTTCTGGAGGTATATGCTTAGGTGACACCACAAATAATGTCGCCGAGTATAGTGCAGTTATTGAGTTGCTTCGTGATGCCTTGTCATTGGGTATCTCTCATCTCCGGGTCTATCTCGACGCTCAACTGGTTGTGTCTCAGTTAAACAGAGTATACCAGGTTCATGATCCAACCTTACACCGACGATTCCTTAGGGTACGTCTCTTAGAATGAAACTTTGATTATATTACATATTTTCATGTTCCTAGGAGATTAAACCAAATTACAGATACTCTAGCTAATCAAATTTTAGATTGGAATATTGCACACATATGAATGAACATTGACATAAATATGTAAATACATTTTACACACATGATCCATAATACACAAAAAGACATAAAAATCCATATATATACTCATAAAAGTAACCAGAGTATACAGATGGACGCAAGCACCTCAAAAATATATAAGTCACGGGGCTTATGCCCTCAAAAAATAAGTACAAGTAGTGCTCATAGCACAAAAAATGTCTAAAGAGAAGTCAGGGCCTGTGGGCACTGTTATACTGGTCCACAGCATGGGCTAAACGCCTAAACAATCGGACCCATGTCCGAGGTGCCCCTACTACATGAGGCTGCATGGATGGAGGCAGGTCCTCAATCTCTGCCATCGGGACTGTGCGAGTGAGTGCAGTGAAGTTCCGCTCAACCCATATAAGTACCCTCTCAGCCTCCCCAGCTGGGAGGTCTCCCGCTACTGCTGGTCCCCCGGTAGCGGCGGCTGCGGCTCCTGGCCAAGGACGATTCTTGTTCCGGGCATAATCAACAGGTCGTACTGGTCCCACATCTATATGCAACAAACGAATACCTGTCAAATACTTTGGCATACAATAAAAATAATATATAAACAAAATGACATAAAAATTACATATACAACAAAAAAACTACAAAGGCAGAGACTTACCCATCTCCCCTCGCTCCTCACCAGGAGGCACGAGTATGTCAGGATATCTCGAAAAGTCTATCCCTGCATATGGGTAATCCTTGATCACAGGGATCTGCCGTGACAACCATGCAAAAAAGTCATCATCGAAGGACTCATTGGTCCTTCCACCACCCTGTCGTGGTAGTAATACTGCCCATTTACATACAACAGAAAAAGAGGCCTAATGTCCTCGTACCACTACCCGAGGACTAAAGCTCGAAACTCTTTCAAAAAAGAAAGAACACAAAATAGTCCCGAACCCGAAGTTCCTCTATGTCCGCTAATGGAAATCTATCAATTGCCTCTTCATACACTCCAGTAGTGTGGTACTCCAGTAAAAAATTTGTGCATTCAAGCAGTGGATATCACAGTTCATCTGTGCGCGGGACACCTGATGTAAGGCCGTTGAACCGGTAATCTGCCCAATGAGCAATAATATCGCTTGCAACGATAGGTTAGTTATCTTACTTATGGGCACCTGGGATCTCAAATGGTTTGTCCCAGCCTCACAGTGCAGGGCTATCAGTTCCACTATGTTATGTGGCCCCGATGGAAACGTCCTGAAATTGACTGGTTCCCCTCTCCTTGAGAGGCCCGTCAAAAAGTAAATATCTTCGGTGGTAGGCACCAGTGATTGCCCCTCTAGCATGAAAGCCTCTGCATCAGGGTGCCAATAGTCAACCAAGACATTTAGTAGCCTCGATTGCACTCGCATAAACGGACACAGGAAGAACTTTAGCAAACCACATTGCATCAACGCGGCCACGACATTCGGATCTCCCGCTACCAACTCACCAACTTCTTCATGCTCCCTTTCTCTCTAGTGGACATACATCCTGCCAACACAACAAAGTCCAGGAGGGTGAGTGAGTGTTGTTTGGCTCTTTTTTTGGTCTATAAAGGGGGGTCCACGCGTGCTGTCTAGGTGACATTCGCGTGTACACGCGGGCAGGTTTTACTCTGCCCGGGTGTACATGCGGCCTGTTTAGAGACAACCCGTGTGGACCTAGGGCTGACCTTTTAAAGGTTGACGCCCACCCAAAACATGAAATAAAAAACCAAAATAAATAATTGAATAGCTAGATAGGGGAGTTGGTACTTACTTGGTCCAGACGGAAGTTCGTTTCATCCACTGTAGCTCCCAGAATCACCGTTTTGATCAAAGGGGGTCTTTTGGCTCCATAGTCAATTTCCAAATCAACAATGGTGATAATGAGCTGCCAGCTTCTATTTATAGACTTTTTGGCCTCTTTTTGGCACTTTTTTGGCCTCCCTTATCATTTTCTTTATACCAAAAAACCATTTAGAGTGATTCAAGAGTTATATGGGAGGGATTTGATCGGGTATTGGGACATTTTTTTTTTTTTAGTTTTGAGGAAATTTTGAG
>ML839130.1:32146-59224 GCA_009831015.1 Picea engelmannii | reverse complement strand
TTTTCCTCTGCCATAGGATCGATCCCATCAGGTTGTGACACAGAACCATCATATCTGCTTTAGAAGTGTCGCAACTTGGCGGTAGAGCTTACCAGAACATGGATGCCCTAGGTAGGTCCTGGTTGCATTATGGTGTCCATGCCATCTCTAAAACACTGTAGACTCGGGAGTCCTTATGGTCTTTCCTGAATATGAGTTTGAGCCTCATTTGCATGATTCTTCTTCGCTCTTGATCTCACCCTCAGGACTCCCAAAAAATAACGGGTCTTCTTTTAAGCCCTTTTCAGACCCTCTAAACATGAAAAGATTGCCGAGTGATCTTGTGGCCTTTCACACTCGTTAAACTGAAATTTGAAGTCACGTCTGTCCGACGGTAGTTTACCCCTTTTTCGGTCCGGATGGTCAACTGTACGAACAAAGGTATACTCTATAGAACTTTCATTCTTTAGAAGAGTACTCTCAGGTATAATTTTATCCCTTTTTTGGGCTTGAGGGACTAAAATTACGAAAAAGGAACCCCCATGGAGTCCAGAGTTAAGCTCTTTTCAGACTCCCTAAAATTGAAAAGATAGCCGAGTGACCTTATTCTTTCACACTCGTTAAATTGGTCCAGAAGAATATTCCTGACGGAGTCCATAGTTAAGCTTTTTTTAGACTCCTTAAAAATAAAAAAATGGCCGAGTGATCTTGTCTTTATCACACTTGTTAAAATGGTTTTGAATAGATGTCTTATCGATGCTAGTTTACCCCTTTTTCGAACTGACTAGACTACCTTCGAAAAAGGTACCCCAATGGAGTCTCCTTTTATGTTTTTTCAGACTCTCTAAACATGAAAAACCACCGAGCTTACCTTCTCTGGACTCGTTAAACTTACATCGAAGGACGTTACCATTGTGTGTTTTGTTAACCTCTTTTTCATACCTTCTATATTAGCCTAGTAACAGTTTGCTTCTGCGTTTTAACACCCTTGGCCCCCGGAGGATTTTTCCCGAGTATCATTATTTTGAACATTAGTTTTGCCCTTGTGCCTCGAATTTGTATGTTTGCAATACTCATTCCTCCTTTGTAACGTAATATTCCTTTATTCTTTTTCCAAAACTATTGAAAATGACCAAAAAAAAATAAAAAAATCAAATATACCCCAAAAAGAGGAAGGGAAAAGTATTTTCTTTATTGGCAGCATAATGAGTCGCCCTTGGATAAATCACATTTGTCCGTTTTTTCATCAGACTATGGGATGTAGTATGACCTTAGGAAGCTTTTCTCGCTATATAGAGTTGTGTCCTCCACTGTTTGGTTATCCTTCCAAACATATGGAGAGTCTGCATTGCCTCCTGCTTCGTAGACTTATGATTAATGCCATGCTGCCCGAGTCTCATCATTTGTCGTGCTATTATCCAAGGGAGGTTTGTCACCAAGCCTGAGTCGGCCCCTTTGCAATATGTCTCTTGTCTTCATACCCGACCATCCTGAACATCCAATCAAGTCCTTGTTCGAAATCATTGAAGCCTTCAGTCTGATCATCAATATTATCAAGTCCATGACCGACGAGCCGTCGAAGACCTCTAGGTAGTGCATTCGTACACTCATATTACACTCCTACCTGAGTTTTGAAGATTTTGAAGTTGTAGCTCAAGCTCTAAAGATCTCATCTCTAGCCATCAGGCCGAATCAACTTCTGGAAGATGGATACTCTATATGTATATCTTTCTGATTTTGAGATGTAGCTCCACTGTGTATTGTTCACGGCTACTCTTTATAGTTATTTGACATGGATCTACAATGTATTTGATTGGTAGCCATGATTCTATTTTATCCCAAGCATGGGTATGCCCGCCTCGGTGAGACATGCGTTATTATGTAGACGACGCCTCCCGGTTCCTGATCCTTGGGCTCAATCGTTCGGCACATCAGTAAAGATTGGTAATGTATTTCGGCCATTAGATGCTCTTCTGACCTCACACATTAGGGGGCATCTGTTATAACCCTAAATTGCACCATACATGCTTACCTGGCATCTGGCCATATCATAAACCTTCTTTGCCAAGCCACTATTGAACAAACTCTTTGAAAAACCTCCTTAATAAGGGCCCACGCGCCCTACTTTATTACTGCACGCGTGTACATGCTGGCTAACCTAAGACAACCTGCGTGGACCGACAAAAGCACGAAAAAAGGAAAGTTGTCGACGTAACACAAAAGCTATGGGTGAGTTAACTGAAACTCCTGACCATGCATGGCCGAGGGTTCGTCCAAATACCTAGCTCTTTCTAGCCTATAAAAGAAGGGGTAGAGGTCCCATTTGGAAAATGAAAAATATAGAAAAGAAACTCTGCCCATTTACGTATTCCCATTGTCCCAACCCTTTACCCTTTCCTTGTGCCAAAGGATATTCAAAGCAAAGCAGTTGGAGGACAGTAGAAGAGGAGCCCAGGATCAGGTTCGAGGAGCGGTGGCCGGTCTCAAATTTTGTAAGTCGACTCATTCAAAGTAATAAAGAAAATACTTTTCCCGTCCCAATTCATGAACTTTTATAGTTTGATTAGTATATGTTTGGATTTCTAACCCGTTAGTATATAAGTAGGATGCATGCGTAGTTGTTGCTTGTCTTGGATGCAGGTCAGCTTTGGAAGGAGTATTGCGAACAAGTAATCAAGTACAATGGAGGATCGACATCAAACGCCGGGAATGAGGTAGGTTGATATTTCCATGCATTTACTAAGAAAATGGGATTTAAATCTAGGGATGAAGGTAGAAAGTAGTTTCTCTTCAGTCATATCTGCATGCAAAGTCTGAACTCTATTTGCTAGTCCGTAGGGAGATTTCCCTCACAACAATGATGCAATGTTTACAAAATGAAAGGTTTATATAGGTCTCAGGAAACATAACTGTTTCATGTTCATGAGATCCAATTTGTTCCAAAAATGAAGGGGGATGCAACCTCCCTGATCTTACTAAATATCCAAAAACTAACAACAGTCTATTTCAAAATACATAATAGATATGACTGGGAGATCTTAAAAGTGCCTCATATCATCTTTGAAATCATGGGCTCCTGAATTATCCTGAAAGCAAAAGAAAATAGGAAGATCTCAGATATGTTTTTTGTCATCAATTTAGACAATTCGAATTTTCTTAACTGGCTACAGAATCTTGCAATTCTGTAGCTAGTTATAATAGTAAATGAAATCTCATTTTATTGAAAAAATAAAAACAGGCTAATCTAATAATAAAAATAGTTTATTTAAGAAACCACACAATCTAACTTAAAAAATGAAAACAATCATGCTATTAAATAAAAAAAATCATACATCTAATCATAAAATCAAATCGTATCATGAAACTTTGGAGTTAACGATGGCTGTAGTTGCCTCTACATTTTTAAAAATCACATGACCTGTGGTTTTCAAACGCTTCTCCTTCCCTTGGATAATAGATTCAAGCATGTTGTTTTCGTTTGTTAAAACATCAACCTGGTCTTTTAAAAACTTAACCCATGACTGCAGAAACGAGACATCAGTATAGTATCTGTCGATCCATGATAGGCAAATATCACATTGTGACCATGAGGCGTTTGCATCAGAACAAATAAGATTATGGATAGGAGAACCCTCCCCACGGATAGCCGATTTATTGCAGAGCTGGACACCAGGAAACTCTGGGTTTCCTCTCAAACAAGGAGGCAAATTATTGAGAAAGTTATAAGGTCGGTCAGGGTATAGCCCGAATGACACAGGGTCTTCCTCTGCAAGGAATTTGTCAATTTCAGATTCTGAGCTTTCGTTAACCTCAATCATGCTAATCGCATATGCATGAGAGCTTGCCTTATTTTGAAGACTTCGAGAAATTAGCCTGCCATCTCTTTTGTTTTAGAAATTGACATCAACATTACTTTTAAACTTCTTTCCTGTAAACTTCCTTGCAATTTTAACACCGTCCTTTGGATGTGTAACTGGTTGACTAGCCTGTTGAATGACCTTACAGTAGGTCAAGGGTTCGCTGTTAGGGGAAGAGTCACAAGCCTGGGGAGGTGGAAGAGATGCCGTTGGGTGGAAAAGGGTGTCCTCAACGACGAGCTTATCTACTTCTCCCAATTCAGGATTACCAAAAGCATTTCGTGTAATAAACGAATCCCAACAGTCATTATGAGACTCTAACTGATGTATGAGGATGATTTTAATCAAGCCATGATGAAAAAGACTTGAGTTTGACCTCTGTTTCTTAAATCTTTTCCCCATTTTATACAGACTTCTGAGTAGGTAATAAGGCATATTCAAAGGGAAACCCATAAAACTCATAAGTAGGCGTAAATGATATAAAAATACAAGTCCGAACCTTCCCTCACATGTAACAAATTGTTTCACCACAGTGAGTAAACCATGCCATCGAATTTTTAGGAATGAAATTGGCATACCTCTATCACAGTTGGTTATTTTTCGCGATGTAAATAGCAGGGTCCAAGGGACTTCCTCCACTTTCACGTTCTTAAACCATTTTTGACCAACCGCTGGAAATCCTGTGGCTTGATTCAGAAACTCCTCGGTTACCTCCAATTGCACATCACCAACTTTTTCCCTACAACCATCAAAGGATAAGGTGAACTCTTGGGCAACCTGAACATTAAAACCCTGAAACTTCTTGATGAAAACATGCCAGCCAGTTCTTTCCAAATCCTCCCTAGTATTGTTGTATGAGAGCAGGGTTTGGATACCGTTTGGTTCAATCCTCACTATAGGGGCCATACTGGACGGGAGGGTAATCAAAGCACAACATACAGGTAGGGTTTGCAAAAATGAAACAGAGCCATAACCTCGAGCTTAACAATACACGCTGTAATGACGGGAAGGGTGTTTAATCAAAACGCATGCGAAGAGGTTTGTGAAACCCGAGACCATCCTAAGAAGTAATGGCAATCTGTACATCATATGCCACCTTGGTATTGAGTATGAGCTAGGACCAAAGTACTCAAAACAAACATAAGTGCGTGTATCATGGTTTGATTACAAAGTTGGGTACATTTAAAAAATCGAATAATCAAAAGTTTTGTGAAAGAAATGTGACCAAAGATCAAACCAAAACCAATATAAAAAAATCAAATGGTGGGGCTCTTTTGTTTGTTAAAACTATCAATCTCTTAGGCATGCTTAGAGTTGAAAGGGTCGAAAACAAAACAGGGTAATATCTTCATGGCAATGAATCAAACCCCATAACAAATTAAATAAACCATTTGCCTTCAATGAAACTTTAAAACAAAATGGTAATTACAGTCGCAAGTTTTCATGCTTTCAGTCATGAAAACGATGCATGAATAGACGATAAGTAAAAAGCGATGATTTAGAACTGTCGTTTAGGAGACTTCTCATGAAGAGTAATAAAATTTCATAGACCCTGTGTAGGCAGCTTACGTAGGTCATAATATAAAAATAACAATTATATTAATGCTACCAACTCGTCTCTATTTTGCATGTCGAGCGTGATTCCCTTGAGCTCCCTCAGGTCCCGTTTGATGTCGCTCAGGTCCCTTTGAAGGTTTCTCAGGGTGTCCATNGGGGAGGGGGGTGGCGAGGGGGGAAGGGAGGAGGTGGAGGACAACGAGGGGGGGAAGGAGGAGGAGGTGCATAGCCCAATGAATTACCAAAGAGGTTGAACCACTCGACCCTACAGCCATAGGGGTTAGACAGGGGAGAGAGATCAGTGGTGGGCTCATTGAGGGGTTGAGCGGGGATGGATGCTTCGATTGGGGCCAGGACGGGGGGAGGTTTAGCTATAGGAGGAGGAAGGTGAGATGTCACTTCCTTAAGGGCCAAGTCGGGGAAAAATTCTGCCTCAGGTGGATGGTCGTGAATGGGCACGTTAGCTGGAGGTATGACTGGGGGGAGCTCGGCCTCACAAGGATGGTCGAGGGTGGGCGGTTTTCTTCCCCTGGCCTTATACTAGGCGGTGCCCTGTTTAGCCTTGCCCTTGAGGCGAGGCATGCCAAATTCCAGAGTTGGTCTTGGGAAGGAGTTGAGGCCCGAGCTTGTGGAGTTGGGAGCCCAAGGAAGGCTGCACTAGAGGGGAGGAAAATTGTGCACAGAGAACTTGGGAGCGGAGAGTAATTTTTGCACCAGAGTGAGAGCAAGGAAATGAGCAAGTGAGCTAAGAAAAACCCCGCGCAATGCCATGAAGTTTCCTACATTCCAGAGCATCCGACTCATGCGATTGCAGGTTCACGTTTGAGGAATGAAGGGTGGCGGTGGCATGATGCTATTCATGAGGTGACAGAGAGGGTGGGATGGGACTGGTTGGGCGCCAGGTGGCTGGCCACCTGTCTAGGTGGCCTCCCCGTGTCTTGGTTGCCTGTTGGGATTAAAAACACCCCATCCAGGGGCTGATCCTTGGTGCTTGCTATGTTTCTGCAAGTGATAACTGTGGGATGGGAGGGATTTGACGTGGGGAAGCACGCGAAGACACCCTCCTCCAGCTCGACCCCGATATTTTCCAATAGGTCAGCCACTTGATTTGTCGTTCTCCAAACATGGGAGTGGTGTATTACCCATTGTGGTTGGAGAGTGGATTTGATTATGATAAGCCTGTTCATGAGTCTCCAGCTCAGAGAAATTTTCTCCTGGTCGTCCCCATTAAGGAGATGGGAGAGGAGATTGATGAAAATTTGCTAGTCCCCCTCGGCTATGATAGGAAATAGATCTGTTCTGTGGCAGCTTGTAGGCCACAGAGGAGTCCCCAAACTTTTGTAGCGTTGTTAGTGTTGTTCCCAAGGTTTCCTACTATAATGTGTAGGATTTCCCCTTTGCTATTGCGAATGACAACACTGTATCTTGCAGGTCTTGGATTCCCTCTATAGGCGCCATCAAAGTTTAGTTTGTGGCACCCTATGGGTGGAGCTTACGAGTGGGTGGGGCTATGCTTACACTGGACATCGGTGGAGATCGTGCAGTGGAAGCTGAGCTTCCAGGCGTTAAGGATGAGACTCTTGAGCCATCCAGGGGTGCAGGGAGATGGTTTCATTGATATTGGAGTGGATTGTGGTCCAGACTTCTTGCCAGGTTCTGGTGACTGTTTGAAAGATCTGTCTGTTCCTTGCTTTCCAAATTTGGTAGATAATGAACCCGATAGTAGCTGCCAAATTTTGTTGAGGATTGGGGATTGGAAAGCCATGCTTCTCCAGCCTGCTATTGTTTTTCAGAGTCCCATGCGATTCCTGTCTGTGGTTCTCATTAGGCAAGCACTGTGGTCCCAAATTCTCGAGCTGTAGGTGCACATGTTTAGGAGATGATTTTGAGTCTCCTCATCTAAACCACATAGCTGGCACCTGGATGGGCCGATGTGGTGCAACCCACCCTCACTGGCAAGCCACTCTCACCAGGACCTCTTCAACACAGGACCGAAGAGCTGTATTACTCTTCTGATCCCGTTTCGGGACTCTTCGTCACCCACAGGACACTTCTTCGGTGATCTCCCCACTCGCACAACTCGGGAAATCGCGATTCGGGAATTCACGATTTCCGTGAATACAGTCCACAGACAAAACAAAACCCTGAACCCCGATAGTCAAAGGTCAACACTTCCACCTCCGTCGGGGATTTCCCTATCGGGAAATCGGAACTTGCGATGTCAACACTTTGTATTTTAAAACCCCGAATGCCGAGGTACCGATTACCCGCTACAGCGGCACCTGTCCTCCACTAGTACTCGGGGTCCCACTCGGCCACGTCACTTCGGGATTTCGCGGATCGCGAATCCATGATGTAATTGTTTCTTGGCGTTGAAAACTCCAAACGTCGAGCCCCAATCTCCCGAGATCTCGTGCCACCTGTTCCTACTCTGATCGACGGTTCCCGTTGATTTGGGAAATCGACAATCACGATTTCAATGAATTCATAACTTCTCGTGCTTGCAAACCCCGATATGCCGAATCCCGATGGTTTTGACCCTGCCTGCGCCTACGGGTTAACTCCCGAGCAGCTCCTCCACGATCGGACGATCGACGGGACTTCGCGAAATTGCTCGTGAATCCTGGGCGTCAATTCTCCTGCTTGAGAATTTCTCTTTCGCTGGAGCTCCGTTCCTGTTCGAACCTCTGATGGGGATGTTTCTACAGAAATGGTAAAGGAACTATCCCTTCTGATCTTTTATTCTCTGACTCCTCCAGAGACCTTTTCGAGCACCCTGCTCTCGCTCAACCTTCGACAATTCTCAAGGCGTTGAAGTCACCTGGACTCTGTGCATTCGAAGCTACAGAAATATTTAGCCTTCTGCTTTGACAACTGCCAAGGCTTCTATTCCAGCCTTGGCCTGCACTTCACCTGCACGACCCTAAGAACCCAATTCAACTCCTGGGCAACGAGAATAAGAGTTTAACTGTGAGCCTCCTCAATGCACTCTATGCGGAGGAATTCAACTGCACTCTATGCAGGAATCTTCTGGCTCAACCAGAGAAACAATTGAAACTTATTCTCCCTTCTCACCGACTTCAGTTAAAACCTGAAATTACATGCACAACATAACCAAAGAAAATGCATACACAGGAAACAGAACATTCAGGAACACATAAGCAACATCATACAGAGAGACAACACAAACCATGGGTGTTCTTCACAAGTCCTCTACTCTTCTCTTCTCTTGCTCCTGAATGAATGCTAATGCTAATGTTACAATGATACAAAGGAGGGTGCCTATATTCCGTTTTCCCTCGAAAACTGGAATCATCATATCTACAATTAATTCTTATCTAACAACATTAAAACTATTAAATGCCTTCCTATCTATTTTACAATACAAGTGCGCTTCATTAACTCTTCACATTAATGTGCTGCACAAAAAATATCAAATACATTTTAAAAAGAAGCTTTGCTGGCTTGTCCAACTGTCTTTCTCTGCTCCACGCGCTGGCTCGCTTGATAAGTGAGCGATGCTCCTGCATCATACTCCTCGGCTCAAAAGATTTCATGGGCTCCTGTCCATGAGCTCCTGCACAGTCTGCCCATGCTTTTGTATCACATCCTCTGTCTCCCAGCTGACATCCTCCACTGGGTGGTTCTTCCACTTTACCAGGTATTCAAAATACTGTTTTCTTCTGGTCTTTCTGCCCACTCTTTTATCCAGTATGCACTCCATCTGAGGCTTCTGTGCAACTGGTAATTGCTTCTGCCACTGGACCACTGGTTCTTCAATCGCAGCTTCTGCTCCATCAACCCTGTAAGGGTATAAGTCCGAAATATTGAAAATCAGAGATATCCCGATGCCCTCTGGCAACTCAAGCTCATATGCATTTTATCCAAATTTCTTCAGGACTCTGCACGGCCCAATTTTCTTCATCTTGAGCTTGTTATATGTTCCCCGTGGGAACCTTTCTTTCCTCAGGTGCGCCAGAACCATATCCACAACTTCAAACTAAAGCTGCCTCTTTCTCTGATCGGCTCGACGCTTATACTCCTGATTCGCCTTCTGCAGTCGCTGTCTCACCTGTGCGTGAAGTTCCTGCATCGCTTCAACGAACTCTTCAGCATGAGCGCTGCTAGTTTCAGCCTGTTCTGGCTCTCTGAGCTCAGAAACTCCTCTCGGCTGTGTCCCATACAAAATTTGAAACGGGCTCTTACCTGTACTCCGATTCACCGAATCGTTGTACGCGAATTCTGCCTGTGGCAATATCTGGTCCCAACTGCTATGGTGTTCTATTACCAAGCCTCTCAACAGATCCCCTAAGCTTCTATTGACCACTTCTGTTTGTCCATCTGTCTGCGGATGGTATGCTGAGATAAAAGCCAAATTAGTTCCCAGCTTCTTCCATAGCGTCCTCCAAAAATGACCTATGAACTTGGTATCCCGATCCGAGACTATGCTTCTCGGCAATCCATGCAATCTAACAACCTCTTTGAAAAATAAATGTGCGATGTGGGTTGGATCGCTGGTCTTATGACACGGAATGAAGTGTGCCATCTTCGAGAACTTGTCTACCACCACAAAGATGGAATCAACTCCTCACTGCGTTCTCGGCAATCCCAAAACAAAATCCATACTGATCGCCTCCCATGGTCTCTCAGGTATGGGTAATGGCCGATATAACCCAGCATTCTGCTTTCATCCCTTTGAATGTTGACAAATCCTGCACCTGTCAACAAACCTCTTTACATCTGCTCGCATACCCGGCCAATAATACGATTCGCTTAGCTTGGCGAATGTTTTGTCATGCCCAAAATGACCTGCTAATCCACCGCTGTGTTTTTCTCGCACTAAATTCTCCCTCATGGAGCAATTCGGTATGCACAATTGATTGCCCCTAAACAAAAATCCTTCCTGGATCATATATTCCAGCCACAGACTCCGATCCCTGAGAACTGGATTTCCAGCTGCTTCATAAGCTTCTCCGAAGTCTGCATCACCTGCATACATATCTTTCAGGTTTTCAAAACCCAAGGTCTTGACCTTGAATTCTTGCAGCAATAAACATTTCCCGCTCAAAGCGTCTGCTACTTTGTTAGCAGTCCCCGAAATGTGCTTGATGACGAATGTGAAGTTCTGCATGTATTCCACCCACTTCGCATGATTTTGATTCAGCTTCTCCTGTTGACTTACAAACTGCAATGCATGATTGTCGCTGTACAATACGAACTCCTTGGGTATCAAATAATGCCTCCACTTCTTCAATGCCTGTATAATGGCATAGAACTCCTTGTCGTACGTGGAGTATTTCAGCTTTGCATCATCCAACTTCTCGCTGTAATATGCCACAGGTTTGTCATCCTGACTCAAGACCCCTCCAACAACATATCCACTTGCGTCACACTTCACTTGGAAGGTTTTTTGAAAGTCAGGCAACACCAACACCGGTTGCTCTGTTATCTTCCGCTTCAACAGATTGAAGCTCCTCTCAGCCTCTGCTGTTCACTAAAAAATTTTATGCCACTTCTTTACTGTATCCATCATTGCGGCGCTAATTCCACTAAAATTCCGAATGAATTTCCTGTAGAAACTAGCGAGTCCATGGAAACTTCTTACCTCGAAAACATTTCTCGTCGATGGCCAATTCCTGATTACTTCAACCTTCTCAGGATCCATCTTTAATTCATTCGCCGATATTACAAAACCCAAATAAATGAGTTCTGTCTGCATAAATGAGCACTTCTTCAAATTAATCAGCAACTTCTCTTGATGTAGCCTCTTCATTACAATGGCCAAATGCCTCAAGTGTTCAACCCTTGTCTTACTGAAAATCAGTATGTCGTCTAAGTACACGACCACAAATTTGCCAATGAATTCCCACAGGACTTCATTCATTAGCCTCATAAATGTGCTCGGCGCATTTGTCAAGCCAAACGGCATGACCAGCCATTCGTACAAACCCTCGTTTGTTTTGAACGCTGTTTTCCATTCATCACCTTCTCTCATCCGGATCTGATGATATCCGCTCTTGAGATCGATCTTTGAAAAATAATTTTCCCCACTCAGGCAATCCATCAAGTCGTCCATTCTTGGCAGTGGAAACCTGTACCTGATGGTGATTTTGTTTATCGCACTGGAGTCTGTACACATCCTCCAGCCTCCATCCTTTTTTGGACTTAGTACTGTTGGAACAACACACGGACTGAGACTTTCCCTCACCAGTCCTTTGTCCTGCAGATCTTGTACTTGCCTTTTGACCTCCTCGTTCTCCTGAGGTGTCAACCTGTACGTTGCCTTATTTGGCAAACTTGCTCCGGGTATGAGATCGATGTGATGACTCACCCTCCGCATCGGTGGCAACGAATGAGGTAGTTCGTCCACGATGATATCAGTGAACTCTGCCAACAGTTCCTGAATCTCATCAGGTAAGTCGTCCACTCTTGTGCTTGTCAGGACAATTCTCGGTTTCCTGACAACAAAGAATTGTGGATCTTCATTCTTCTCCATCTCTGTGAGAAGCTCTTTCCCACTCATGAGAAGTATGGTACTGCTCACTTCCGGCTTCACTTCTTTATCTTTGATTGGGAGCAATTTATGTAACCTTCCATCCTTCTCTAAGGTGTATGTGTTCATCCTCCCATCATGAACAACATTTCTATCATATTGCCATGGTCTCCCCAGCAATATGTGACATACGTCCATGGGAATGACATCACACAAAATCTCATCATGATAATTCCCAATTTTAAATTTAACTAGGCACTGTTTAGTGACACTTACCCGGTGTCCTTTCTGCAACCACGAGACTTTATATGGGCTCGGGTGCTTAGTTGTTGCTAGCTCCAGCTTTTCCACCATCTCGGATGAAACGAGATTTTCAGTTCTCCCGCTGTCAATGATGACCTTGCATTTTCTGTCCTTGGCTGTGCAAGCTGTTCTGAACAGTCTGCTCCTTTGCACTGAGCTGTCCACCTCCTTCTCGGGTGTCAACAGGGTCTTGTGCATCCCAAGCAATCTTCCACTGTCTACATCTTCTGACTCAGCATCACGCCTCTGCGCCTCGGTGATGTGAGCTTCACTTCTGTCCATTTTCCTATCTGGACAGTCAGCGGCTTTGTGACCGTCTTTACCACACGTAAAACATGTGATAATTCCTCCTCTGCCTCTTCCTCTACCTCGATTACGAGGAAAGGTAATTGCATTAGCATATCCTCCTTGCTGATCATCCTGCTATCTCCTGGGCTCAGCATATTGCTGCCTCTGCTGTGAGGTTCCACCTCTTTCATCTTTTCCCTGAGGTCTTTTCCAATCCTCCTTGGGCTTCTAGATTCTTTCTTGGGCAACTGCCTTGCCTCTTGGCTGGCTCCTGCCTCGCCCTCGCTGTCCCTTCTTGCGGCTCAGCTTCTCCTCCTCTTTTAAAGCCATCTGGTACGCATCCTCAACTGTTCGGATGGTGACCATGCTTAGCTCGTCCTGAATGTCATACCTCAACCCATTCAGGTATCTCGCCACCTTCTCGTCATCACTCTCCTGATGACCAGCTCGAATGTTGAGCCTGTAGAACTCCTCGGTGTACTCTTTCACAGTCATTAATTTCTGTCTTAGGTTCTGCATGCGCCTGAACAGAGTGATCTGGTAGTCTCTGGGGATGAATTTCGCTTTCATCTTAGCGATCATCCGATCCCAACTCTTTATCTTCTGTTTTCCTTTGCAACACCTATCCGCCTGCAACTCATCCCACCATAAGGCCGCATGTCCTTTCAGCTTCGTGACAGCATGCTTCACCTTCTTATCCTCTTCGATATCCTCATAATCGAAGTAGGTGTCGAGTGCTCGGATCCAATCCAGCAACTCCTCTGCATTTAGACTCCCCTCATACACGGGAATGTCCATTTTTGTCTTCGAGCTCATTCTCGAAATGGCTCTGATCAACCTCTCGGTTGAAGCATCTTCTGCTGAGACCTCTTTTGCCTCGTGTCCAGCTTCCTCTTCCACCTCGGAATCGCTGAACTCTACTGCACCATCTCCACGCCTTTGGGTGGTCTCCATCTCTTCGAGTCTCGCCTTGAGATCTCGTATTTGTCGTTCCATCTCGGGATTCCCTGCCGGTCTTCCTCTTCTTCGAGCATCCCTGTCTTCACGATCAGGCGACTGCCTTTCTCTTCTGGGCAGCATGATGTCTTTCTGTTTCTGCTACAGAAAATAGAGATACTCCAGCTCTGATACCACTCTGGCGCAACCCACCCTCGCTGGCAAGCCGCTCTCACCAGGACCTCTTCAACACAGGCCCGAAGAGCTGTATTACTCTTCTGATCCCGTTTCGGGACTCTTCGTCACCCACATGACACTTCTTCGGCGATCTCCCCACTCACACAACTCGGGAAATCACGATTCGGGAATTCGTGATTTCTGTGAATACAATCCACAGACAAAACAAAACCCCGAACCCCGATAGTCAAAGGTCAACACTTCCACCTCCGTCGGGGATTTCCCTATCGGGAAATCAACACTTGCGATGTCAACACTTTGTATTTTAAAACCCCGAATGCCGAGGTACCGATTACCCGCTACAACGCCACCTATCCTCCACTAGTACCTGGGGTCCCACTCGACCACGTCACTTCGAGATTTCGCGGATCGTGAATCCACGATGCAATTGTTTCTTGGCGTTGAAAACTCCGAACGCTAAACCCCGATCTCCCGGGATCTCGTGCCACCTGTTCCTACTCTGATCGACGGTTCCCGTTGATTTGGGAAATCGACAATCACGATTTCAATGAATTCAGAACTTCTCGTGCTTGCAAACCCTGATATGCCGAATCCTGATGGTTTTGACCCTGCCTGTGCCTACGAGTTAACTCCCAAGCAACTCCTCTACGATCGGATGATCGACGGGACTTCACGAAATTGCTCGTGAATCCTGGGCGTCAATTCTCCTGCTTGAGAATTTCTCTTTCGCTGGAGCTCCATTCCTGTTCGAACCTCTGATGGGGTTGTTTCTACAGAAATGGTAAAGGAACTATCCCTTCTGAGATTTTATTCTCTGACTCCTCCAGAGACCTTTTCGAGCACCCTGCTCTCGCTCAACCTTCGACAATTCTCAAGGCGTTGAAGTCACCTGGACTCTGTGCATTCACAGCTACAGAAATCTTTAGCCTTCTTCTTTGACAACTGCCGAGGCTTCTATTCCAGCCTTGGCCTGCACTTCACCTGCACGACCCTAAGAACCCAATTCAACTCCTGGGCAACGAGAATAAGAGTTTAACTATGAACCTCCTCAATGCACTCTATGCGGAGGAATTCAACTGCACTCTATGCAGGAATCTCCTGGCTCAACCAGAGAAACAATTGAAACTTATTCTCCCTTCTCACCGACTTCAGTTAAAACCTGAAATTACATGCACAGCATAACCAAAGAAAATGCATACACAGGAAACAGAACATTCAGGAACACATAAGCAACATCATACAGAGAGACAACACAAACCATGGAAGTGAATCAAAGACTTTCTTCTATTAATTCAATCTGTACATGGGTGTTCTTCACAAGTCCTCTGCTCTGCTCTTCTCTTGCTCCTGAATGAATGCTAATGCTAATGTTACAATGATACAAAGGAGGGTGCCTATATTCCGTTTTCCCTCGAAAACTGGAATCATCATATCTACAATTAATTCCTATCTAACAGCATTAAAACTATTAAATGCCTTCCTATCTATTTTACAATACAAGTGCGCTTCATTAACTCTTCACATTAATGTGCTGCGCAACAAATATCAAATACATTTCAAAAAGAAGCTTTGCTGGCTTGTCCAGCTGTCTTTCTCTGCTCCACGCGCTGGCTCGCTTGATAAGTGAGCGATGCTCCTGCATCACGATGAAGCCCCTTTTCTTGAGGTTGTCCCAGGTGAGAATGTTGTTGTGCGCAATAAGCCAGAGGAAGGTGTTGATTTTTGGCCATAATTTTATTTCCTAGATTTTGCTCCAAATCTCTTCCCGTTGTAAAGGGTTGTGGCCTGCTCTTAGGTGGTACGCTTCTCGGATGTTGAAGGTTCCTGTGGTGGAGTGTCCCCATTTGAGAATGTCATTTCCATGCTAATTGAGAATTTTCTGTGAGTCGAGGTGTGCCTGCAAAGGTTGGAGATTTAGATCAGTGGGGATGTTTAGGTCCTCATGTGAATTCTTCTAGGTGCACCAGATTTCCTTTGGGATATCTGGGGTCCAATAATCCTTCACTTTGGTGAGTCCTTCTTTAGTGGTGAAGGGAATGAAGGCGTTGAGATTCAGATCAATATTTAGGGCTGGGAGTTGTTGCCAATAATCACTCCAAAATAACGTCGAAGACCCACTTTGCAATTCCTAGAATGAGTGGTCTGTGATGAGTCCCTGATTGTTTCTGGCTGCATTCTAGATGAGCGAGCCCAAACACTGACCACTCCATATGATGAGATTTTTTTCGGAGAAGGTGGGGTTGTATTTTTTCCTCCAGAGATGTGCCCAAAGGTCTTGGGGTCTCTTTAACCATTGCCACCAAATTTTTGCACTGAGGACTTTGTTGAGTATGGCTGGGTCTTTGAGGCCAAGGCCCCCTAAGATCTTTGGTTTGCAGACTTTTTACCAGCTTACCAAGGTAAATTTTCTCCTCTCTTTGGTGCCATGCTAGATAAAACTTCTTTGCATGTTTCTTAGAGTGCTGAGAATGAAATTTGGGGCCACCAGGGCAGAAAAAATGTAGTTAGGGAGGGCTTGTGGGACTGATTTAATAAGGATGAGGTGACCAGGAAGAATGAGGGATCAAAAGGTCCAAGAGGAGAGTTTCTTGCAGAATTTGGAAAGAAGGGAGTCCCAGGAAGCATTTCTTAGTGGATTATCAATGAGGGGGATTCCCAGTTAAACAAAGGGAAGGGTACTGCGGGTGAAGCCCAGGATTTGGGTGGGGTGGTTTTGGATCTCAGGAGGCGTATTGAAGAAGAATACTTGGGATTTGGTCATGTTCACCTCCATGCCCAAGGCCTCGCAAAATAGGTTGATGATGGATCTGAAACGTAGAGCTTCTCTGGTGGTAGAAAGTCCCATGAGAAGAATGTCATCCACAAATTGTCTATGGGATATAGCGGGGAGATGCCATGGGGGGTGAGGCCAGAGAGATAAATATCAGTGATGGCCACCTTGATAGTACGACTCAATCCTTCTGCCATAAGGACGAAAAGGAAGGGCGAGAGTGGGTCACCTTGCCTTATTCCTCATGAGGGGGAGAAAGGTTTTGTCAGAACACCATTGATGATAATTGAGAACAGGGCTGAGGAAGTAAGATTGACAATCCAGGTGACCCATATAGGATCAAAGCCAAAGGAGAGGAGGTTTGATCTCAAATAGCTCCAACTTAACTTATCAAAGGATTTAGAGAGATCCAGTTTTAGGAGCATACCTTGAGTTTTTTTTGAGTGTAGCGAGTGAATGATTTGATGATGTCTAGGATTTGTCTACCTTCCACATAACCAGACTGTTCCAAGGAGATAAGGAACAAAAGAATAGGTTTGAGGTGAGTTGCAATGATTTTCGTTAGGAGTTTGTAGATGACATTGCAAAGGGAAATAGGCCGAAAGTGCGAGGGGGAGGTGTTGTTGTTTTCTTTGAGTATGAGGGTGAGAAAGGTCGCATTGAGGGCCTGAAGAACCTGCCCAGAGCATCTGGAGTCTTCGATGATTTCCCAAACATATTCTTGATTGATGTTCCAGCAGTAGTGAAAGAAGTCTGAGGTGAAACCATGTGGTCTTGGAGCTTTTCCCAGTGGGGTATCCCTAAGAGATTTGTCAACCTCCTTTTGAGTGATTGGTCTCATGAGTGCCTCATTCTGCTCTTTGGTGACCTCCTTGGGAATATTTATGAGAATTGCGTTGATGGATTTCTTTCTATCGATTGGGGGTTTCGCCATAAGATTTTTGTAGTAGGAAAGCAACTCTTTTTCTATGTCTGCGTGTTGTTGAATTTCGGTCCCCTATTCCAAGACGAGATGGGTGATGTGATTGGTGTGCCGACGCTGAACCATGGACCTGTGGAAGAATTTGGTGTCCCCCCCCCCTCTTTTAGCCATTGAATGCAGGATTTTTGTTGACATAGTATCTCTTCCTGCATCCTTCTTTCTACGATCTGGTTGCTTAGTAGAAGTTCCTGCTTCTTTAGGGAGTCCATCAGTCCTTGAGACTGAATCTTCTATTGGAGAGTTTGCATTTGTTGATTGAGACTTACCTATGCTTGCAAGATGTTGCCAAAGGTGGCCTTGTTCTAAGATTTGAGTTGAAGCTTGAGGTTTTTGAGCGTTTATTGAAATCTGTACATTGGGGTTCATGTTTGAGTGGCCGCCTCTTCCCACCATTGTTGAATGTTTTTTTGGAAGTCTAGGTGTGTTAACCAGAATTTTTCAAAGCGAAAGGGTTTTCTGCCTGGGGTGCCATCAATGTTGAGAATCAGTAGTATCGACTGATGGTACGACCCTAGGGTGTGGATGGCCGTGGAATTCCAGGCTAGGTTGTCCAACATTATGGCTTCCGAAATGAGGAAGCGATCTAATCTGCTGGAAACATGCAGATCCCCCGAGCGTCTGTTGGACCAGGTGAAGGGCCCATTGTCCGTACTAGCATCAATAAGTTTCAGTAGGCCAATGGTATGGTTGAAAATCTCACTATCATTACCCAAGGTGCGGGTGCCCCCCTTTTTTTCCTCCAGACCTGTGATCATGTTAAAGTCTCCTCCGAGGATCCAACATTGGGATCCAATGTGCTTGGCTATCCAATCCAAATGGTGAAGGAAAGATTCTTTGTCTCCTGCTCGAGGAGGTCCATAGACGTTTGTGATGTAGCCCTATTTGTTTGAGCCAATGAGGCGGAAGGAGGATGTGATTGTCCATTTGGAAGTGAAGAAGTCATTCAATAAAGCTGTGTTTGGATCCCAGAGCATGGCTAAGCTACCCACTGCCCCTCTGGCATTCATTGCCACCTGCTAGGCTTTCTTCCAACATTTTTGAAGAGTGGAAGAAGCTTCCTCTCCTGCACACTTTGTTTCCTGTAGGAGAAATATGTCTGGTTGGTCCTTCCTGATTCTCTCTTTGAGAAAACCTTGTTTTTTCTTGGCATTAAGACCCCTTATATTCCAGGATATTATCTTCATGAGGATAATGGGGGTTGGAGGGGAGGGAAGCTATCCGAGATTGGATGAATTTGCCCTGAGTTGATGAGGAAGTTTCCAACATCTTGAATGAGTTGGTGTTTTGGTTTTCGGCCTCTCTTTTTCTCATCTTTTGCAGGTTTCCGTTGTTCCTTCGAGGTGCCTTTTTGGATTCCTAGATTCAAGCTGGTGCGGGCTGATCCTCCTGCTGAGGAGTTGAGGAAGACTTTGTGTACTTTGCGTAGTTGATCTGGTGGTATGGTGTATAGTTTCTTTTTGCGATAGGCTTGTTCCAGATGTGCCATATCTATACCTGCTAGCTCATGATCCTCCAGGTCCAGATTTGGATCTCCTATATCGAATCCAAGGTTTTCAGGGAGAGACGACTTAGTGACAACGGGCTGTGAAGGAGCTGAGACAATGTGGTCAAGAATGGCGGGGTTTTTGTCGGTCGTTGGGGTTGTCGGAGGATTGGTTGAATATGAGGGGGTATCTGAAGTGGTTTGAAGGGCTTCAAAGGAATTTTTGGTAGGGGTTCCAAGGGGGGTCTGAGGTGGGGATTGTTTAGTTGGGTGTCTTCTTAGACCCGTGACTTGGGTGAAACCGTCCTTGGATTTGTCAGGGTCTTTTAGAGAAGGTTTGGTAGGTTTATTTAAAGGGAATTCACGGAAGAGATGACCATGTTCGTGGAATTTGCGACAGTGGAAGGGAATGTGCTCATAGTCGAGGGTTTGGGACCATTCTTCATCTTGGTAATCTAGGGTGATGGCTCTAGGGAGGGGTTTAGAGATATTCAAATAAACACAAATGCGAGCATAAGAAGTATACCTTCGTTGTCTTGTTTCCTCCGAGGCTTTGACATATATTCTGATGGTGTTGCCAATTCCTGCCAGGATCTCTTCAAGCCATCATTCATGTGGGAGTGAGTATAGTCGTAGCCAGACCGGGGAGTGGGTGAAGTCTTCCTTTTCCGGGCTGAATCTCTCTGTCCAGAAGCAGAGAAAGAGGCCTACCAAGTTGTAGAAATACGTCCCTCCTTCGAAGATTCGATTTTTGTCCTCTAGGTTGTGCATTATTATTGTAAAGAATCCTTTTGATCCAAGTTGGAGGTCATAGTGACCCTTAGGCTTCCACCAGTGCTGAATCCATTTGATTGGGTATTTTTTCGAGGGCCATAGCCCCAATAATTTCCCTATCAGAGCGAAATCTCTCATATACTGGTTTTGATCTTCTATTCTCAGAGAATTGATGATATATTTGGGGGCGATTGGGGCTTGCAGAATGCATTTGCCAGGTTTCTAGGTGCGAGTAGTTTTTAGGTGACTGGTTTCTGGATCGATTTCCATTGGATTCTCCTTCGACATTTCTTCCTCCAAGATTATCTTTCGCATTCCTTTCAGAAGTTCGAAGGGCGGTCGTTTGAAGTGGTTGGGGCCGTGCTCCTTGGCGGTGACGGTTTTGTAGGAGGGGGCCGAGTGCCCCCCTCCATTGGTATCCATGAGCGCAACAGTTGTAGGACAAACGGTTGGGTACGAGGCTGAAACCCTAGCGCAACAATTCTTTTACCATAAATCAGACGTGTATATATTTAATATGGGAGAGATACATTTATTTTTTAAAAAATACAATTTTTAAAATGATTTTGATAAGATAAAAATGAATAATGTTGTGAAATAATTCACAAATTTTTAGGGTTTTATTTTAAAAAATTATATTGACAAAATTATTAAATTTTATAATATTAAAATTTATTTTGATAAAAGATGATAATATCATAAAACGATATTTTTTAGATTTTTTTTTTTTTTTTTTTAATTATAGAAAACTAAAATTTTTTAATTTGGTTATTTTAAATATTTGTTAATGAAAATTTACTATAAATTTGACTTTTTGAAAAAAAGACTCAATTTAAGATAATTGAACTCCATTTCATTAAAATGTTATGTTTTCTCTAATATTTCCTCCAGATTCACCCTCACCCTCATATGGTCTTTCAATGAGGCTAGAGACCACTATTTATCTCCTTTCAATTATGTACCTTCCACCGATGCTCAAGCCACCTGGGCCTCCACATGTATTGAGGCATATATAGGCTCGCCTGATGTAGGATTACGTCACGACATCAATGCATTGGCCGCTTAGTTAATAATATTGAGAACTAACTTAAAAACAATATTTTTATTAGTGCAAGGTCAATTAAAATCTTTATAATATTCTAAAAATTCCAAACATTCAATCTTTAAATATTTTTCCTTTGGTTAATAAAAGATTAGCCTAAAGGGGTTGAATTCAATGGTGGAAAGAGAGGAGTTTTTCATCATTGGGAAAGGCTCAATTCCCATGAGGGCTTAACCTGGAGCCATGGGGGCACCTTGAGGTAGTGGTCGAACATGTGGTTGCACCCAAAGATATCATATTAAATAATATCATGAACCACACACACATAAGTGGATCAAATCCCACCCCCATGTCCTCCAAATTTAATATATTAAATAATATCGTGACCCATGCACACATAAGTGGATCAAATCCCACCTCCATGTCCTCCAAATTTAATGCTCCCGTGATGTAGGGTAGTCGGTGAGGGAAGTCGGTGATGGAGTGTGCTCTTAAGGCACTCTGTTATGTGAAGTCACCGATTTGAAACCCCATATTACCTTGTGTGTCGCGTATGGGGCGTTGTGGACACACTTGGAGGTTATAGTGGTAGCAGTCAGATAACATGACTACGTGTCACATGAATATGTGCTTGACTAGTTGTTGATTTCACCAGTCACCAAAAAAAATATTAAGAGTTTATTCAAATTGTTGGTCAAAATACTTTTTTAAACTTTTGATAACTAAAGGTTTAAGGTTTAAACTTTTGATAACTAAAGGTTTAAGGGATGTCATTCCAATGATTTTCCATATTTTTTAAAACTTTAAAATTTTGTATAAGAAATCTTTTTTAAAAAACTAGTCTATTTTCACCCTTGAATTTATGGAAAGATATACATGATTTATTGAGAATTCATCAAGTTCAAATGATTTTCCTCAATGGAAGTAGATCCATGAATGCATAGGATCACATGTGATGCTTCTTTAGGATATGTACCAACATCCTATATATTTATGAGAACATAGTTATTATGTTGTTTTGAGAACATTTAAGGGAGATGTTTTTGTACCATTCACGTATTTTCCATAACAAAATGGGATTTTTTAGAAAAACATTTTAGAAGACAATATGATTACGATAGGTATGTAGTATTTTTGAACATCACATGTAGTGAGCATAACATTATTAGTAAGTTAGACTTTAGAAAAACATGAAGACTCACATGTAGAGGGGCTTCTTATGAGTATGAACAAAAAATTGTTTGGCATAAGGGAGAATGATTACATTAGTTACAAATTAGTCTATCTTTCATTGAACTAGATAGAGTTTTTTTTTCAAAACTAACATAATCTTTAATGATGTTATCATTAGCAATGAAATTTCGAGCTAACTACCCCCAAATAACACTCCATTAAACTTTGAAACTAAATCATTGTTTACATCTAAAGCCCCATCTTCATAGCCAAGTCATTGATCTTTTCCTCATAAAAGGCATAATCCCCCACATTGTAGACTCATGTAGAGCTATTCACTCCTAACAATGGCCCCGGTATTTTAGTACATATTTCGATTTATGGAAATGATCTTATATATACATAGGCTCTAGGGATCTTGGATGAGAAGTTATTTGAAATAAAAATGTTTCCCCCTACTATTTAGAAGTAGCTTCTTCAAAATTTATTTACAAAGGATGAATTTGTTCTTGTATTTCCACCTTTATTTTCCATTGTGGTTGACATTGAAAACATAGTTTCCTACTTTTGTTTTCTCCCTTATACAACACACTAAAAGTAAAATGCACATTGAATGTGTTCCAAACAATTGTTGATGAAGAGCATGAACATATTCCTTCACCTTCATGTGAAATTTGGAGGAATTTCATTAGATTTTGAAACCATATCTTTCAACATATTTGATAACGAACAATCATCCCACATGACTATGAGGGTCACTTTAGGTGAACAAGGTGATGACTTCACAATGGTTGAAAGTGGGAAATTTCATGACAAATTCTTTAGTAAACTCATCGATGATGTTATACTTTGTGATGGAATCATAAATAAAGGAAACATTGAATAATGTAATATCCAATCTACGTTATATTATGAAAACATCTTTCCTTTCCCTCAACATTAGTATGTTTTTTTTCAAAGTATGTGGTTAATGTATTAATTATAAACAAAGTTTACAGAAAAAAATATAACTATTCCAGCCCAAAGAGACCATGACAATCTCTTGGGAGCAAAAAAACTTGCCCCGGAGGGGAAACCGGGACACCAAACTTATCATATGTCTTAAAAATATTAAAAACAACCGTCTTAACAGGTTCATGTTCACTTCTAAGATTCACCACAATATGTAAAAATAGATAGCATGAACAAAAGAAAAGACTATAATCAGAGCATCCACTGTCACTAATCATGAGAAACATGGGGGAGGATGGGTCCTGAAGCACCTCGTCGGGCTGCAACAATCAAAGATTCAGGGCCAGAGTATTGTCTCTCTGGAGGAATGAAGGTCCTGCCCCGACATTGTGCCATCCAAGTGATTACGTCTATCATGTATACATTCTGAATCTCTAAAACTTCGATTCGACCCTTCAATTGTCTAAAATATTCCTCCTTGGGTAACATCCCCAAAGCTACCATTGTTTTCGTATGCCAATAGAGTTCTAATGTGCAAAATAATTTGGAATTCCTGGTTTTGGGGCATCCTAGATCCAAAATAAGACCCCCAACCTAAAACTTCACCTCTTTGTTGTCCTTAAAATCTTGCGATAAGTGAACTTCCTCCTCTAGACTCTGCATGGTGGTTTTGTCTTCCTTGGGAGCAATGTCTACAGATAAATCTGCTACATAATTTACCACTTTAGCAGCACAAGATTGCTTCATGGAAGGGAGGCAAGGCTTCCTTCCTCGCGGTGCCATGACTAGAAGGACAATTGAAAGAAGAAAAATGAATAGACCAGACCCAAGGACAA
This sequence comes from Picea engelmannii, assembly GCA_009831015.1. Classification (NCBI taxonomy): domain Eukaryota; kingdom Viridiplantae; phylum Streptophyta; class Pinopsida; order Pinales; family Pinaceae; genus Picea; species Picea engelmannii. The sequence continues at coordinate 35,602 of ML839130.1, read as the reverse complement.
AATGAACCCAAATCTCCTCAAGCTTTACAACTGCTAAAACACGATTCCACTATTAATCAATTCCCAGGTCAGGCTTCCTCTTACCTTCCAGGGGACCTTTCCTTCATTATACATTCTTCTCATTGATGTCATAATTACAAAAGTTTGAGTGCATATCTTCCCTTCCAGGATGATTATCATATTCGTGAGCCAAATATCCTCCAGTATTCTCCGTGCTTGTGCAAAATTCCCTTGCTTCATTATGAGTTTGGAAGGTTCCATCTTTGTGACCATCTCCCCATTCAACATTATGATCAACATAATTTATTTGCAACTTTCGAAGTACATTGTTCAGTCGCAATGAAGTGACAAAACTAACTAGCAAGGAGTCTTACTCTGTGTCGAGAGCCCAGTGTGGATTATCATGCTCATCATCACCTTGCTTACCTTCATCAATTCCACTATCCACACTTAACCTTAGGCATACACCCATTGACTGTTGGTGTTTTGTAGCTTAGGGAGGTATTCCCACTAGTGGCCTTGGTGTCAGACATGTGGGAATCTTCGTTGACACCAGATTACACTTTCGTTTTAGAGTAAACACCCTTGGATTTGTGATGGGGCTTCATGGGTTTGATGATGGGATTTGTGGATTTGTGTAGGGGCTTCACACACACAAGGAGGAATAAAATATTCTAATTTAATGTTGAGTTTAGTGGAGGGATCCTTAGAGTAAGATAAGGGCTTCTAAACTCATATTAGACTCCTATAAAAGGAGAGGAGAGATTGTGACAATATCATAATGAAATTGTGACATAATGGAGTTGGCATAAGAAAGTATGCACTTGTGCCAAGGAGGTTGGTGAGTTAAACAAGGGAATTTTTGCAACTTTGGAAAATATGGCCTAGGGTTATGGATATTCTATTTTTTGTTCTTGACAGGGAAATCACACATGTGAGGTGAGGAAGGCCGCATGTGTGGAGGAAACTTTCAGAAGGGAAGAATTCACGTGGACCATACAAAAGTGTCTGTACAATATTTCCATACATGTATGCGGGTTTCAATGGAGACAGTCACATATGTATGTGGGTTTTAGTGAAGACAGTCGCGTATGTACACGGGCCTCCATAGAGACAATCATGTATGTTCAGGGGTCATACGACATGATTTTTTGGTCAACAGTCGATCCATATACGCTAATGTCAAAAACCATACGACTGACATCAACAGGCCGTATAGGTACGACTGAAGCATATTTGTAAGTTGAGAATTTCTCGGGATTTTTCTGAATTGGTGTTGTTGAGAGGACTAGTTTTTGTCCTCAATTTTGGTGAGAAAGGAGAGGAGTAGGCCAAGGGATGGAAGGACTTAGATGAAACCTAAGAACCTTAGCTGCTGGAAGAACTCAACCAAACTTGTACAAAGGTTGCAAAGGAAGAGGAGGGTTTAAGGTGCCAAGGGATGCCATAACCCTCAACTCCAGGACAACTAACTTGGACACAAAAACCATGAGGGTTTCAACAATGTCTTGTTAGTGTATTTGGTATTTTCCTTTATGTAAAATTGGGTCATTGTCCCTGGTATAAGAGCCCATTGTTCTGGATTTAAGAACATGATTTTGGGCTTGAAATCCCCGTGTAATGTGTATGATCTAATTTCCGTTGCATCTTCCTCTATGCTAAGTAGTTAGGCATCTTAGTGTGTTTATGTTTACAGTTCAAAGTGTGTAAAATTTGTGTATACTGTTGAGAACATAGACTAGACCTGAGGTGTATGTGTGTCGGTCTGGGTGCACTTCGAAATATAACATGGTATTAGAGCTTGATATTCTGAGAAGGGAAGTTGGATCTCATTTATTTACACAAGTGACAACTCTTTGGCATGGATGAGATAACTTTGTACATTGTATGGCAGGTTGATGAGATAGAGTCTTCATCTGGCCGAAGAGTTTCACATTGTTGAGGTGTGACACTGTATGCGATATTTGATCTAGGCAGATGAGGACACTTGAAAAGATGGGTTGCATAGGTTTAGAGTGGACTAGAATGAGTGTCCATTCACAACTTGGGACTGTTTCAGAGAGAGGAAACGATTTTAGTTGAAGCGTGTGTAGACATGAAGAGTTTTGTGACTTGGATGATGGACTTGTGAATAATTTCATTGGATGATTGTGACTTGGGTGAGTGGGATCCTTTCATTGGGAGGATTGCATGGTTCTTATACAATGGGAGACATCGACACATGAAAGGGGCATAATATTTGTTCGACAACTTCTTAGAGTCTAAGTTAGGTGTGTACATGGAGCTTGGTATGGAGACTAGGCATGTAGTATAGGGATCTGAGACAATGGTATTCCAGATGGAGACAAGAGATGTGTTGAGGGTGAAAAATGTGCTATGGGTTCCAAGAGTGTGCACTTAGTCTCAAATATTGAGAAGAAGGGTGATGCACCTTTGTTCCGAGATGGACATGTATCTAACTCAGACACAGTAGTGGTCTTGGAGTTAGAGAGAGCAATGTGTACAAGAAGAAAGGCCAACCTATGTGAGACATGACCAAAAATATTAGAGTGACAATGGATAGGGAGCATGTAGCTTCAGAGGTTATGTACACCTAGAGGGATCTCGACCTCATAGAGATTCAGTGGATTCAGAGTAAGTTCGAATTCAGAGGGAGTCAATGGGATTAGAGGGAGAGTCAATCGTTTGAAGGGAGTCTACCTTCATTTCCAGATTGAAGAGAGGTATCTTCGAAGATTGTCAGGAGGGTGTCATGGGTTGAGATATCCTGGTAGGATGATCAGAAGTGGGATGCTTCTATAAGCAGGGTGTTGTCTAAGATGGGATCATTCCATACAGTAGGATTTTCTTTTGTCACAGAGGGAGCAACTAAATAGGTGGATTGGAGTGTAGATGTAGTAGCATTTCCAGAGTGGGAAGAAGAGATACTTCAAGTGTGGGAGACATAGTTACTTCTAGGATATATTGGAGTGGGTGAGAATACCTCCCTCGCTAAGAGGGAGTGTTGATGTTTTGTAGCTTCATGGGGTATTCCCACTAGTGGCCTTTGTATCGTGCATGTGGGAATCTTCGTTGGCACCAAAATACACTTTCGTTTCAGTGAAAATGCCCTTGGATTTGTGATGGGGATTCATGGGTTTGATGATGGGCTTTGTGGACTTGTGCATGGGCTTCACACCCACAAGGAGGGACACAATAATCTAATTTAATGTTGAGTTTAGTGAAGGGATTCTAAAATCACATTAGACTCCTATAAAAGGAGAGGAGATATTGTGACAATCTCATAGTCACATTGTGACATAATGGAGTTGGCATAAGTGAGTTTTCACTTGTGCCAAGGAGCTTGGTGATTTCAGCAAGGGAATTTTTGCAACTTTGGCAAATCTGGCCTAGGGTTATGGATCTTCTATTTTCTGTTCTTGTCAGGGAAATCACATGTGTGAGGTGAGGAAGGCC
>ML839130.1:0-32046 GCA_009831015.1 Picea engelmannii | reverse complement strand
TGTGGTTGACATTGAAAACATAGTTTCCTACTTTTGTTTTCTCCCTTATACAACACACTAAAAGTAAAATGCACATTGAATGTGTTCCAAACAATTGTTGATGAAGAGCATGAACATATTCCTTCACCTTCATGTGAAATTTGGAGGAATTTCATTAGATTTTGAAACCATATCTTTCAACATATTTGATAACGAACAATCATCCCACATGACTATGAGGGTCACTTTAGGTGAACAAGGTGATGACTTCACAATGGTTGAAAGTGGGAAATTTCATGACAAATTCTTTAGTAAACTCATCGATGATGTTATACTTTGTGATGGAATCATAAATAAAGGAAACATTGAATAATGTAATATCCAATCTACGTTATATTATGAAAACATCTTTCCTTTCCCTCAACATTAGTATGTTTTTTTTCAAAGTATGTGGTTAATGTATTAATTATAAACAAAGTTTACAGAAAAAAATATAACTATTCCAGCCCAAAGAGACCATGACAATCTCTTGGGAGCAAAAAAACTTGCCCCGGAGGGGAAACCGGGACACCAAACTTATCATATGTCTTAAAAATATTAAAAACAACCGTCTTAACAGGTTCATGTTCACTTCTAAGATTCACCACAATATGTAAAAATAGATAGCATGAACAAAAGAAAAGACTATAATCAGAGCATCCACTGTCACTAATCATGAGAAACATGGGGGAGGATGGGTCCTGAAGCACCTCGTCGGGCTGCAACAATCAAAGATTCAGGGCCAGAGTATTGTCTCTCTGGAGGAATGAAGGTCCTGCCCCGACATTGTGCCATCCAAGTGATTACGTCTATCATGTATACATTCTGAATCTCTAAAACTTCGATTCGACCCTTCAATTGTCTAAAATATTCCTCCTTGGGTAACATCCCCAAAGCTACCATTGTTTTCGTATGCCAATAGAGTTCTAATGTGCAAAATAATTTGGAATTCCTGGTTTTGGGGCATCCTAGATCCAAAATAAGACCCCCAACCTAAAACTTCACCTCTTTGTTGTCCTTAAAATCTTGCGATAAGTGAACTTCCTCCTCTAGACTCTGCATGGTGGTTTTGTCTTCCTTGGGAGCAATGTCTACAGATAAATCTGCTACATAATTTACCACTTTAGCAGCACAAGATTGCTTCATGGAAGGGAGGCAAGGCTTCCTTCCTCGCGGTGCCATGACTAGAAGGACAATTGAAAGAAGAAAAATGAATAGACCAGACCCAAGGACAAAATGAACCCAAATCTCCTCAAGCTTTACAACTGCTAAAACACGATTCCACTATTAATCAATTCCCAGGTCAGGCTTCCTCTTACCTTCCAGGGGACCTTTCCTTCATTATACATTCTTCTCATTGATGTCATAATTACAAAAGTTTGAGTGCATATCTTCCCTTCCAGGATGATTATCATATTCGTGAGCCAAATATCCTCCAGTATTCTCCGTGCTTGTGCAAAATTCCCTTGCTTCATTATGAGTTTGGAAGGTTCCATCTTTGTGACCATCTCCCCATTCAACATTATGATCAACATAATTTATTTGCAACTTTCGAAGTACATTGTTCAGTCGCAATGAAGTGACAAAACTAACTAGCAAGGAGTCTTACTCTGTGTCGAGAGCCCAGTGTGGATTATCATGCTCATCATCACCTTGCTTACCTTCATCAATTCCACTATCCACACTTAACCTTAGGCATACACCCATTGACTGTTGGTGTTTTGTAGCTTAGGGAGGTATTCCCACTAGTGGCCTTGGTGTCAGACATGTGGGAATCTTCGTTGACACCAGATTACACTTTCGTTTTAGAGTAAACACCCTTGGATTTGTGATGGGGCTTCATGGGTTTGATGATGGGATTTGTGGATTTGTGTAGGGGCTTCACACACACAAGGAGGAATAAAATATTCTAATTTAATGTTGAGTTTAGTGGAGGGATCCTTAGAGTAAGATAAGGGCTTCTAAACTCATATTAGACTCCTATAAAAGGAGAGGAGAGATTGTGACAATATCATAATGAAATTGTGACATAATGGAGTTGGCATAAGAAAGTATGCACTTGTGCCAAGGAGGTTGGTGAGTTAAACAAGGGAATTTTTGCAACTTTGGAAAATATGGCCTAGGGTTATGGATATTCTATTTTTTGTTCTTGACAGGGAAATCACACATGTGAGGTGAGGAAGGCCGCATGTGTGGAGGAAACTTTCAGAAGGGAAGAATTCACGTGGACCATACAAAAGTGTCTGTACAATATTTCCATACATGTATGCGGGTTTCAATGGAGACAGTCACATATGTATGTGGGTTTTAGTGAAGACAGTCGCGTATGTACACGGGCCTCCATAGAGACAATCATGTATGTTCAGGGGTCATACGACATGATTTTTTGGTCAACAGTCGATCCATATACGCTAATGTCAAAAACCATACGACTGACATCAACAGGCCGTATAGGTACGACTGAAGCATATTTGTAAGTTGAGAATTTCTCGGGATTTTTCTGAATTGGTGTTGTTGAGAGGACTAGTTTTTGTCCTCAATTTTGGTGAGAAAGGAGAGGAGTAGGCCAAGGGATGGAAGGACTTAGATGAAACCTAAGAACCTTAGCTGCTGGAAGAACTCAACCAAACTTGTACAAAGGTTGCAAAGGAAGAGGAGGGTTTAAGGTGCCAAGGGATGCCATAACCCTCAACTCCAGGACAACTAACTTGGACACAAAAACCATGAGGGTTTCAACAATGTCTTGTTAGTGTATTTGGTATTTTCCTTTATGTAAAATTGGGTCATTGTCCCTGGTATAAGAGCCCATTGTTCTGGATTTAAGAACATGATTTTGGGCTTGAAATCCCCGTGTAATGTGTATGATCTAATTTCCGTTGCATCTTCCTCTATGCTAAGTAGTTAGGCATCTTAGTGTGTTTATGTTTACAGTTCAAAGTGTGTAAAATTTGTGTATACTGTTGAGAACATAGACTAGACCTGAGGTGTATGTGTGTCGGTCTGGGTGCACTTCGAAATATAACATGGTATTAGAGCTTGATATTCTGAGAAGGGAAGTTGGATCTCATTTATTTACACAAGTGACAACTCTTTGGCATGGATGAGATAACTTTGTACATTGTATGGCAGGTTGATGAGATAGAGTCTTCATCTGGCCGAAGAGTTTCACATTGTTGAGGTGTGACACTGTATGCGATATTTGATCTAGGCAGATGAGGACACTTGAAAAGATGGGTTGCATAGGTTTAGAGTGGACTAGAATGAGTGTCCATTCACAACTTGGGACTGTTTCAGAGAGAGGAAACGATTTTAGTTGAAGCGTGTGTAGACATGAAGAGTTTTGTGACTTGGATGATGGACTTGTGAATAATTTCATTGGATGATTGTGACTTGGGTGAGTGGGATCCTTTCATTGGGAGGATTGCATGGTTCTTATACAATGGGAGACATCGACACATGAAAGGGGCATAATATTTGTTCGACAACTTCTTAGAGTCTAAGTTAGGTGTGTACATGGAGCTTGGTATGGAGACTAGGCATGTAGTATAGGGATCTGAGACAATGGTATTCCAGATGGAGACAAGAGATGTGTTGAGGGTGAAAAATGTGCTATGGGTTCCAAGAGTGTGCACTTAGTCTCAAATATTGAGAAGAAGGGTGATGCACCTTTGTTCCGAGATGGACATGTATCTAACTCAGACACAGTAGTGGTCTTGGAGTTAGAGAGAGCAATGTGTACAAGAAGAAAGGCCAACCTATGTGAGACATGACCAAAAATATTAGAGTGACAATGGATAGGGAGCATGTAGCTTCAGAGGTTATGTACACCTAGAGGGATCTCGACCTCATAGAGATTCAGTGGATTCAGAGTAAGTTCGAATTCAGAGGGAGTCAATGGGATTAGAGGGAGAGTCAATCGTTTGAAGGGAGTCTACCTTCATTTCCAGATTGAAGAGAGGTATCTTCGAAGATTGTCAGGAGGGTGTCATGGGTTGAGATATCCTGGTAGGATGATCAGAAGTGGGATGCTTCTATAAGCAGGGTGTTGTCTAAGATGGGATCATTCCATACAGTAGGATTTTCTTTTGTCACAGAGGGAGCAACTAAATAGGTGGATTGGAGTGTAGATGTAGTAGCATTTCCAGAGTGGGAAGAAGAGATACTTCAAGTGTGGGAGACATAGTTACTTCTAGGATATATTGGAGTGGGTGAGAATACCTCCCTCGCTAAGAGGGAGTGTTGATGTTTTGTAGCTTCATGGGGTATTCCCACTAGTGGCCTTTGTATCGTGCATGTGGGAATCTTCGTTGGCACCAAAATACACTTTCGTTTCAGTGAAAATGCCCTTGGATTTGTGATGGGGATTCATGGGTTTGATGATGGGCTTTGTGGACTTGTGCATGGGCTTCACACCCACAAGGAGGGACACAATAATCTAATTTAATGTTGAGTTTAGTGAAGGGATTCTAAAATCACATTAGACTCCTATAAAAGGAGAGGAGATATTGTGACAATCTCATAGTCACATTGTGACATAATGGAGTTGGCATAAGTGAGTTTTCACTTGTGCCAAGGAGCTTGGTGATTTCAGCAAGGGAATTTTTGCAACTTTGGCAAATCTGGCCTAGGGTTATGGATCTTCTATTTTCTGTTCTTGTCAGGGAAATCACATGTGTGAGGTGAGGAAGGCCGCATGTGTGGAGGACAACCACATAAGGGAAGAAGTTGCGTGGACAGTACGGAAGTGTCCGTACAATATTTCCATACATGTACGCGGGTTTCAATGGAGATAATCACGTATGTACGCGAGCCTTAATAGAGATAATTGCGTATGTTTAGGGGTCATACACAATTATTTTATGGGAAACATCTGGTCTATACAGGATGCAATCAATGGTCGTACAACCGACGTCAGCAGGTCGTACATGTACAACTGGAGCAAATTTGTAAGTTGGGAACTTCTCGGGATTTTGCTAAATTGGTGTTGTTGAGAGGACTAGTTTTTGTCCTTAGTTTTGGTGAGCAAGGAGAGGAGTAGGCCAGAAGATGGAAGGACTCATTTGCAACATAAGAACCTAAACTAAGGAAAATGAATAAGGCTAGAAGGAATCAACCAAACTTGTACAAAGGTTGCTGAGGCAAAGGAGGGTTTGAGGTGGCAAGGGATGCCATAACCATCAACCTCAGGACAACAAAATTGGACACAAAAATAAGGAGGGTTTCAACAATGTCTTGTAAGTGTATTTGGTATTTTCCTTTATGTAAAATTGGGCCATTGTCCCTGGTATGGGATCTCATTGTTCTGGATTTAAGAACATGATTTTGGTATTTAAATTATTGTGTAATGTGTAATTCGTTATGCTAAGTAGTTAGGCATTTCAATGTGTTTATGTTTACAATTCAAATTGTGTAAAATTTGTGTATACTGTTGAGAACTTAGACCAGACCTGAGGTGTGTGTGTGTGTTGGTCAGTGTGCACTCTGAAATCTAACATTGATGATTGTGACAAGAGTTGATGGATCATTGAGGGGACATGTGTATCATGGCATAGGGTGAACGTTGCCATCTATTCCCTGGGGATGAGCGCCAACTGTCGTGCGTCAGCCTCCTCCCTAGGTGATCTTGAAGGCACCCCATCCAAGGTCAACATTAGTATATTTACATACACATTTTAAGACTTATTCTTGTGATAAAGGTGTTGATGTGGGGAATGACAAGTCCTCACTCAAGCATTTTTGAATCTCACTAGGCTAAGGTAAGATAGACGAGAATCTTACTTTGGGTTTATAACCTTGCAAAAATATCAATCACCCCTCAAGAAATATGTTCTTGGATCTGATACTATTTTAAAGTTATGTGTTTCAGCTTAAAAAAATGTAAATTTTTTATATGTAAATGATTACAAAAATTAAAATAAAGGAAATAAAGGAAATAAAAATCTGAAAATTAGAAATACACAAGTCTCAATTGAGAAAAATCAGATTTTTATTAATATAATCTTTTCTAAGTTACAACAAGAATGCCTCTTTTTAAACCCCTATGAGGGTGAGGATCAAGATCGGACTTAGAATTTTAGGATGGAATTGAACATCATACACATGCAATTGGTGTCTGAAAGAAAATGACCAAGATTGTATACACTGGATCAACCAAGTCACAAGCTCACCAAGGCTTGAATCTTCTTACGCATGTCAAATATTAATGCTTCCTAGTCCTTTCTTCTTTGCCACCTTTAGAAAGATCCTTATCAGAAGTGTTTCTATCTAATTCCTCATGTCTTCTTTGTCCTTTGGTTCTTCCTTTTATCCTCCAAAAGGTAGTTTCTCTAGTAGTTGAACTAATTTTAGTTATTAAAGTTAAATAAACATGACAAAAAATTTATTGAGAAGGATATTTAATAAATAAATAATAACTAAATAGGTGCCCCCCCCCCTCTATTTATGCATCTCTTTATTTCAAAAATCATAAATAGATTTTCCTTGTTGATCCATTATATATTCGATAAAATATATCAACATCATATAACATACCAAAACATGCATCTCAAACACCATGGCATAAAACACTTGTGTCTCCCATAAAAATAACATGATATTTTAAAAGTTTCAAATATAGATATCATAGTTCTGCCATCTGTCCTCAAATGATGTCAAAGTCAAAATATGTCTACAAATAATTTAAAACAATTCAAGAAAATTCTTCTTGAAAAACTCATCTCTTTCTGTAATAAAATCCTTCTATTGGGACTTCTTCTCTTCCAACTGGGTAATTTTAGGATGTTCTTCATGTAAACTTCTCTTCCCAATGCCTGCTGATTTAATCTTTGAGTGAGGAGAGGAAGAATATTTGGCCATGCTGGATGGAGTAACAAGTTGCTTACCTTTGTCAGTCTGGGAGAAATGTGGTGTGGTTTTATGATCCTTTGGAGGAGGAGGAGGAGGAGGAGGAGGAGACATGGACTCATGTGTGGTATTTGTGTGAACAAGTAACACTGGATGAATTAGAGGTAAAGGAAAATATGCACTAGCAACAACAATAGTATGAATTGGTGGTGGAGGGGGAGGCATAGGCCATTGATTGACACTAGAAGAAGGATTGGCATGTAATTTACCCCAGCCATAAATATTAGGTTACACATGAGACTTAGGTATGTTCACAACACTAGGGTGAGGTTGCGAAATAACATTTGGGGCTTCTTGGGGTTGTTGCAAGTCTTGATCACCACCAAGGTTCAAGTGCCCTATTTGAATCAACTGCTGAAACTCATCAAAGTTAGCATCAAAATGAATAGAAAACCTTAGTTTTTTATGCCCCAAGGTTGCCAAAAGGTATTAGGCCCTCGACCTCTTCTTCCTCTATTTCCTCCATTACCTTCTCTGCTACTTCCCCCTTTGAAGAAACTCATCTAAAACCATGATAATCCAATTAGCACAAGTATAAACAACATTAAGATAAGACATCCAATACAATTTGTCTAAATGATTAAATTGGATCTGACATGACACAACCATGCACATAAATGAGAAATGAAAAGGATTAAAGTGAAATAGGGACAAAATATATCATCCATGAACCATATCCAATCAACAACGTCACAAAATTCTGCAATCCATATGAGTTTATTATCATTTCCATACTGTCTAAATTTCATTCCAAAATATGTCTGCCAATGTTCATCATCACACCAATCAACCAGAATAATAATCAAGTCTCTTCACATCTTTTAATTCTGTTCTTTTATCATGCTAATCACATCAAACAATACATTTTCTTATGCATGTTTTATTATATAGATAGGACTAAAATGGAGAAAGGGGACCGATGATAGGGACTTTAGGAAACAACTTATGAAAATTGAGATTGATGAAGGAAACTGGATCTATATAATAAATATATGACTTCCATTTAAATGAAATTCAATTTCACTAAATCATCAACCAAAACTATCTCTATTATATTCTGACTCATTTCAAACCAAAGCAACCATTATCGAAATGTATCTAGGTCATATCATTCATAATTTGTTGTAACATGATTTTTCTTTTTGATTATACATCCACACTATGCCTCTCCGATGCAATATATTTCATCTTAATTATATAGACATGGCACATATGAGAACATGAAATAAAATGAATGGGACTTAAGGGAATAATTTGCGAAAAGTGAAATTGATGAAAGGTATTGAGTCTATATAATAGCCCATTTGCCTTTGAAAATTTGTTTTACAAGACATGTTATATGCTAACTAATAGCATCAACCATATGCATAATCTTTCTCTTTGAAAATATGTTTGTTCAAAATAAATCTTTAATCAAAATACACTATATAATAATGTCCCGTAATACTTAAAGTTATCTCCAATTAAATCCATTTAAAACTAATCTCCAACCGATTGACTATGTTAATTACTGAATGGAATACACCAAAATTGCATACATATGTAACTTAAACCCAACCAAACTTTTTCTTAGTGATGCAATAGGTCGAAGGAATGAAATAAGGCAAGCCATGGATCAGTTGGTGGAGACATTAAGTATTGAATACAAAAACGTGAGTTGAAAGATGTAGCTTGTAATCACAAGGTGGGTTTCAAAACCCATTTTCAAAATTTTCATACTAAAACCAAATAACAATGCTTCCTTATTTTAAACATATATCAATGAAGTGACAAATTTGCCAACGAAAATCCATACTATCACTTGTATAAAATTTCAACCAAAATATCAATGGGTCATGGACTGTCATAAGAAGAATCATAGCTCGACTGGCGAAGATATCATGTGCATGAGTTCGAAAAGTTTGGGTTCAAATTATCTCATGATCAATTATTTATAGAAAAGGGTTTTGAAACTCATAGTTTCAATACTTGATTCCAGACTATGAATGAAGTCACCAACAAGTAAACTTTTTTGAAAAATGCTTGCAATTATATACCACAACATGTTGGAAGTTGAAAAGAAAAGAAATGAGGGAGCGTGACCCAAACACTTTGCGTTTGGAGCTTTAAATTCATTACCATATCAGGGTTTCAGAAAACCCATCACTTCTATCCAACCCAATAAACCAGAAGCAAGGCTAAGTGTTAAGAGGATATAAATACTATTTAAGAACCCAAAGAAACCACTAATTCCAAACCTTATAACAATCAAACCCATTGTAAAAGATATAATTTTTTTTTATATCATAACAAAATATTGGGTGGAACCCAAAACATATTTAAGGGAGTGTGCTTGATTCTGTATTAAGACATTCGTAGGAAAAGAGAAACAAAAAAAAAATCGAAACCATGGATACTTCTAGGTGCAGATATGCCATTCATGTTTGACCCATATGAACAAATAGCTATCCATTATAGCACAACCCGAACTTAAATCAAAGAACACTGATATTTCCTTAACTGTATAAATAAATGGGTAGTCCCAAAATGACCAAAGAACTAAGAAAACAAAGAGAGTTCAAATTCGAATCCCAATCGTATGTAAACTGGGACTGTCAAAACTTTCTTCTTTTCATTTAAAAACGATATGAAAAGTGCAATAGTGGAAGAGACAAGTAAAACTATTGTTATCCTTATTTATGTAAACAATTTCTTCATTTCTCTTTTCAAGAAACGATAAATAAGGGAAGGAGAATACATTTATGAAAAAAGCAATGTCAAACCAGAGCCATAATTAACCATTTTTGAGACAAACTTGCAGTAAAAGATGTTGAACAGACTGCAGAGTCTTACCATTGCAAAATGATTCCTTTTAAACTAGGAGGAAGCTTGAGTTGGTTACGAAAACTGCTAGGTGAGAGGGTTTACACTAACATAGATCAAAGCTCTTTCTTTCACTTCTAACAACACAAATGACCAAAAACCAAGGTGAATGGAGAGTGATAGAGCACAAGATTGTGGAGTAATTACCCACATAACGTCACCTTGAATTCATGACTAACTCAATAATGTAGCCAACCCAATATTCCATTAACAAATATGCCACATCATCAATCCCATACCCTCGTAATATGTGGACTTGCTATCATATCAAATAAAATAAACCTCGATCTCGCTGTTCATAACTCCCGATCAATCCATATCATAAAAATATACCACATGTAATATATTTCAAAATGTTCGACCTTTTAACACATGTAATGTAACGACAATAACATATGTGAGCTCCAAATGTTAGCCATGAGTCATACAATAACTACATATATCATGTATCGAGTGGTTTGTATGTGAAGTCTTCACTTGTGTCAACATCATAACCAATAATTTTAACAATGAGATTATATGAGTTGCAAGCCATATAAAACCCATAATCCAAACTATATTTAAAGTGTGATTTAAAATAGAGCAATTCCAATTATGAGACCAACACTTTGCTTTATGTAATCAAAGACCATGAGGTAGTTTGTGATACTCATATATTAGAATTCATAACACAATCAAAACCTTAGCAACCTTCATAACCTGTAGTTTGTATAATATTGTGCTTGTAATGCTTTCATGCACACGATGATCATTTGCACTACCTTTAAATATTCAATACCACCAAGACTGCCATGGTGTTAAGTCTTAGTTTGCATCCAAAAAACCATGCAAGTGAACCTTTTAAAAAACACTAACCATGTGTTCATCCAAAATAACCACGAATCCATCATTGAAGAAGACAAAACTGAAAAATATCATGCTGAGGAAAAGCTTTGGAGACCAATTCTTTTGCATTTAACTCTTGGGAACCCCACCTAATAGCTATATAGTAGTTATAATAATAGGCTTCGCAATAATTTGCAAGTTTTTCATAGATGTGACGAAAATTTGAGTCAACATAAGGGTCATCTCATCATTTATATATTAGTGAACCTAAACTGTCAAATAACAAAGCCTTGGTATTTAAAGATTTCCATCCGAATTTCGTAGACGAAATTCCATTTTCCTTAATGAATTGATATCAAGAAGAGATTGTGGATGATTGTGATATCCTGGTTTGACCTCTTGAATATTGTAAGTATTTTATTTCTACAATTAATAAAAAATTGACCAAGGCCGACTAAGTTTAAGTGCCTATAGGGGCTATGATACCACGAGAGGGGAAAGGTGAGGAATTCTAGGGGGGTTCATGCCTAAAAAAATCTTCCTTATGTTACCTTGAACTCTCACCCATTTCAAATTTTGAATTTCAAATCTAAAATGGGTTAAGAGGAGTGGAGGAAACAGATTCCTCAATCTAAGCCACTATTTCCTAAAATCTAGCAAGTTGTCTCCCGTACATTCTTGGAACTAGGAAAATAATTTGAGTTTGAATTCTCTTGCCATGAGATATGAGGGAAATTCGAATGGAAATAAAGAGGCTATTAGGAAATGAGGAAAAATGTAGTTTTGGAGATGAGACAACAAAAATTGAGAGCCAAGTCCATACAGAACACACCATCCATGAGAGAAATCTTTTAGCTGGAGAAAAATGTCAAGAAACCAAGAGTATTTCTGCATATTCATATTTCAACATGAAACTTTCTATGCACATGCTGAATAGCACAAAAAAAAGGATTTTTTGAGGTACTATACAACAAAGAAGGAGGTGCTCCTTGTGGTGTGTGGGGCAGGTAATTTGGGTGCCTTAGTGTTGCTTTGTCTTCAAGAAGCCAACAGTAAAAATCATTGGTTTGAACTTGTTGAAGTTTGTGATTCAGAGTTGTTCTTGTACTACTTGCCCAACCAGGGGGTGGTGTCTGCTGCGGACTAGCTACGGTTGGGTGGAAATCGCTCGCTTAACTAGTTGTTGGTTTTCAACTTTTAAGAGATAAGTTTATATAAGTACTTGTTTCAGAAATTTTAGATAAATTTTGTGTTTGTATTTTTGTCAAATTTATTTATGATTGTGCATTTGGTTTATAAAACTATTAATGTGAGATTTCCCGTTGTTACACATGATTTTGGTCATCTTGGTGATGTATTAACAATGATGTACTCAGGCTCCCAACAAGAACTTTCTCCTGAGAAAAGTGGCACTTATCTTCTTCCAGAAAACATATTTTCAAAGTGAGTTCGCAGGCTATGTATAGCCTAGGATGCGAGAATGACCCATTCTCACAGGCCACCTTCATCTAGGGTGTGAACTTCTCGCAGGTTGTTCTATACCCAAGGTGCAAACTTGTTTTCAAGCTTGGAAAAGAGAAGAAGTCTCGAGGGTTCTAGAAGGGGATCTTCTAGAGAATGAGTTGGCATTCATATGGTTGTCATTTTACTGGTTTCTATGATTTGATGGGATCATTCTCATCCATGTAACCATCTCATCCTCTCCTATATATTGAAAGGATTCTCATGGAAAAGGTGAAGCAACATCAATTGAAGAATTGGTGAAGGAATTGTGTGAAGAACTCTGCTTGAACAGAAGCTTGGAGACTCTAGTAGGTCTATCAAGAGAAATTGGATCTTCTTCATACAAGTACAGAGTGAGTGTGTGTGTTGGAACCAAGAGTCACTGAAAGGAATCTTGCAACATCAATGCGATCAGGTTGTATCTTCTACTTTCAATTAATATGATACAACGGCATGTCCTTTTCCCATAAAGTCATTCTTACTTTATTGTGTAATTCCTTGATCATATGCATAAGTTGACATTGAATACATTGTTCCATCTTCACTTTGGTTGGTTTGTGTTGTCTTGGAATTGACCTCACGAGAGCCCTGGAGAGAAGCGGGAGCAACAAAGACCTAAGGAAGCGATACAAAGGTATGTCACTTGTTCCTCCTTGCTAGCTAATTCAATGGTTGTAACTTAGAGAAAGAGTCATGTCCTGTCTTGTTTTGTTCTAGATCCAGGTGGATCTAGGGAGATCTGTTAGTGTCCGCACCTACCGATTAGTCCGATAACAAAATTGGTAACTCCACTGGGGATGCAACCCATTTTTTAGTGGTTTTTGGTGTTTTTCTTTGGCCATTTTCTCTTGCCTTACCTTTCTTCATTTCTATCAATCTCTGAGTCTTCAGGAGACCCTGACAGACTCTCTCGGTCCAGAAGTCCCTTCAAAATTTTTGTCTTTTTCCAAATTTTTGCCTAGTTTCAAGCCTTCTCGCACTGAACCCCTCAGTGGCCCGCATGAACCCCTTGAGTTCGCACTCTGACTTTCAGTCCAATGTGAGATTCTCAAACCTTTCTTGTGGCCAGCCTGCGAGAATGATCCATTCTCGCACTGTATATAACTAATAGCCTGCGAACCCATTTTAAATTTTTTTTGGAATTAAGGTTTTTGTATGTTCAGATGCCCAGATCTGTATGTGTGTCTGAAAAGAACTTTTTGGGCCATTGGTTGATTGTTTCTTGACTTTGGATTTTGTGAATGATCAGTCTTCGGAAATCAAAGACTCTTCTTGTCCTTTTTTCTCAACTCTCATCTCTTGACTTTTCTTAGCAAGGACATAATCTCTGATCCTAGAATCTGAGTGCTTGTTTGGTTAGGAGCTCGTGATCGGTTTGAAAGTTGGGATTGTTTGTCTTTCTCATTTTCTCATTACTTGGAAAATCATTTTTCTCATGCAATTGAAAAGACTAGTCTTATCTGCTTGTCATTTTTGTCTTCATTGAAAGATTGGTTTTTGTTTGTGGCTTTTCGTTAGTGATTGGTTTTCCTTAGTTTCACCATCATGGTGACCATTTTTGAAAAGTAAAAAACATTTTTCTTTTTAAAATCATTCTCATTTTGAAAATATTGGAAATCAATTGTTGAAATAGATAGAGAATTGCCATTGTTACGTGATTTGTTGATATTGCATTTTAAAGAAGATAACATATTCGTAGTTCAAGATTGTTCCAGAAAACTTCTCTCGCCCTCCTGTAAATAGGATTCATTGAACGAAAATTGATATATTTCATTCCTATCTATGAATTGCTGGGTCAGAGTCTCACACAACATTGGTTTCATATCCGTTTCCTTTGAGTAACAACAACCCTTAATAATATTGTGCAATTTTAAAATTTAACTAGTAACTCTTTTCTAGGACTCTATTACACCAACAATTAGCTAGGCTAGAGATTTGGGATAAGCAGAGAGACACACTCTCCAAAGACCAAAACACGCAATAGCATCTTGTGTTAAGGAGTGTCAAATTCCATTTACAACATTTTGTCCTGGGAAGCCCTTCTCACATAAGGGTCAAACCCGAGGTCGCATTGATATTGATAGAGTTACTCACCCTGCTTTGTTGATATCGGTGTAGAGATTGCATGTATTACGGGGGTCACTTGAAGGTATACCCACAATGATGAGTGGAAGCCTCTCAAGTTGATTTCGGGCTAGATACCCTGCCCTTGCGTGTGGATCGGACTGTCGATTGTCCCCCCATGATTTATTGTTGTTGGTGGTAACCTTAGTGACCTATCTTCTTAGGGTCTTACACAAGGTGACTGTGAAGGGGAAAGTCTTCACGGTACCTGGAATCGACGTTGGCCAAACTCACTCGGGCTCCTTGGAGGGTATACCCACGATTATGTGTGGGNGGTCATCAATGTAAATTTTCCACCCTAGCCCAGCCCCTTCTCATCTCGTCGTTGCGACGTTGGATTTCATCACCAACTAGTGACTTCGGAATTAGAAGGTATTGTTTGCTTGGTATTTTTTCCTAGATTTTGTTTACTAGTGCATGCTATTTGCTTACCCAAATTTGGCCATGGAATTTTTCTTCGTAAGTTTTCAACTCGTTCACAATAGACCCTCCATGTTGTTCACGTAGAATGCAGGGCTTACCTCCAGAAAATCTGGAAGGTTCTCAACCCTTGCCTACCAGCTCACTAGAGGGCTCTCCTCAACATAGTGAAGTCCAAGACGTCACCACTGCACAAGTGGAAAGAACTGACTCTCTAGAACAGTTCCGAGTTACCAATTCTTGAGAGGACTTTTGACTTCACCCCGATTATGAGAGACATATTATGCGAGTGAATTCTTCTGGAGATTTAGTTGTTTTTCCTTTTGGATCACCGACTGGACCTTTTCCAGGACCTGAGGGCCAAGATCCTTTTTGGGCTACTGGCGTTTTTAGACGGGATCTCTTTGGTTCAGGAGCAGGCATTGATATCATCGTCTCACCTACATTCCCCGAAACCTCTGACCTAGACGCAGTACCTTTTACTATTGCATATTATTTCCCTGGAACAGACACTCTGTGAGATGACCACATCTTGACCCTCCATTTACAAATGGTCCATTACACAGATACTACGAGTTTTCACACCGGGATTACAACGGCTAGTCAAGCCCCCATTGGCACACCGCTCTCGCCCAGTGTCACTCCGACACTTCCACCCGGATACTGTGCGTTGAATGCTTCTATTCCCACTCCTACGCAAACCCCATCCGAAGCTCCTGGTGGTCCCTCTTCATCCGGGCACTCTCCTCTCGACTTCATTCCGACACTTCCTCAACCCCCTTTCGGAGGACCTTTTCCATCCTCTATCGGTGGCACTAATCCTAGTGGCACCATTCCGTCGTTCACACCAAATTACCAGATTCTTGTTGGTGGACAATTTCACCAAGGAGGTTTGACTCAACCCCCCCTTGTAGGGAAAACTCCTATTGGAACACAAATCCCAATAGGAACACAACCTTTGGTGGGAGCACAACCCCCACCGACCCCACCCTAAAGAAAAAACATACTTCCATCCTTGGCCCAGTATTAGAATCATCTAATACAACATAATCCGCAATCGACTGGGGGGTAACAGCCTCAAGTTACCTCCATTATACCCCCTAGTATAGGCCAACCATATCTAGGTACGTCCAATCCTATTTGGGGTTCGAATGCTCAAACTCACGTCCCGGTTCAAGGATACAATCCCATGAGCTACTTCCCTCCACACCAACCACCGAATCTACCTGGGTCTTCGCATTATATGCAGACTGCTTATGGTCCCACTGGTTTGCCAATGAGACTCCCTCCCCAAAGCCACCAGTACCCGTATGTGAATAGACAGTTACCCTTCTTAGCCACTTTGGACCTTCCGGACCTGTCGAGGATTTTAAACGACCCAATCCGTTACTCTCCCCAATGGCCCGCTATACCAGCCAAGCTACCATCTGACATCCCTAAATTCGATGGCAAAGTGGGAGAGGACCCCAACAATCACGTCATGACATTTCATCTCTGGTGCTCGTCCAACTCCTTGATGGATGACTCTATTCGTTTACTCCTTTTTCAACGAACTCTCACGGGTTCTGTCGTGAAGTGGTATATAGAATTACCACGAGGTTTCTTCACCGACTTCAACACCCTCGCTATGGATTTCCTCACCCACTACCAGTTACCGATTTTCTATGAAACAGGGATCGAGATTTTGATTTCTTTCAAACAAAACAAAGCCACTCATATATCCGATCACATTCATGAGTAGCGACGGAGACGACGTCTCATCAAACTCGAACTTCCCAATCAGTTGCTGGCAGAATGGTTCACAAAATCATTCGTGAATGACATCGGTCATGACATCTCCATGGGTGGAGTTGTCATGGAAGAACAAGCCATCAGTCGTGCTCAATACCTTGACCTCGTTTACTCACAAATGGGGACTCTTTACGACTTACTCCCTGATGCACCTCGTCCTTCAACTTCCGCCACTTCGACTACTCCTGCTGCATCTCATGCAACTGACAGTGTGATTGGCACTTTCCATGCCCAACCACATTCCATCCAAACTACTAGCCACATCCCCAAACCTAATTCTTCTAATGTTCAAAATGTTCCATCTCCTACCCCTCCCACCGACAAGACTTCTGAAGTAAATGCGGTTCAATCTACCTCAGCTGGTAAAAACAAATCCAGAAAGGGAAAAGGTAAGAATAAGGAGGAAAAAAATACTTCGCAAGCAGAGAGAACCAAAACACCACCCGTTGACGATAGGGATAAGCGCAAACCTTGATACCCTTGTCTTATTTGTGGTGATGATCACTACACGAAGGATTGTCCATGACAGGCCAAGGTCACT
The DNA here is from genome assembly GCA_009831015.1 of Picea engelmannii. Lineage (NCBI taxonomy): Eukaryota > Viridiplantae > Streptophyta > Pinopsida > Pinales > Pinaceae > Picea > Picea engelmannii. Next base: position 15,059 of record ML839130.1, on the reverse strand, counting down.
AAGTTCCTTCAAGGAGCCCCGAAACCACCCACTCTGGCCGTTTTGTCACAACCCTTCCCTTCTCAACAACAGGACCAATTGGTCATTCACGACCAACCATCCCCCTCCACTACATCTTACGTCTTAATGTGTACCGGTGATTCAAAGCAAAGTGACGTCACACTTACCACTTGAGCCAAAGATTATTCCCCCTCTAAAGAGAAGGTTGATGTTATACCTCCTTCATTGGTCCAACCCTCTCTCACGACTCCACCTACCAATGGTCCTCTTCATCTCGAACAACTGAGCCTCGACACAGTGCTTCGCCCTCCTCCAAAGGGCGTCGTTCAGAAATCAGATTTCAATCCTCATGCTCGTGCTGCCCAGAACTACAACATTGTTGAAGATCTGGCCCAAGCACCTTCCGCGATGTCAGCCCTCGAAGTGCTTCAAAGTTTTCCCACACAACGGAAGGCGCTGTTGAAAGATATCGGTGGAATCGACCCGACGAACACGAATTTAATAATTTTTGACTTGGAAGATCACATTCCAAGGTTACCCCGTCAACTCGCATTCCAAATCCAAGTAATTGTCTCCGACAAAAACATTTGTAGAACTGTTATCGATGAGGGTGACTCAACGTGTGTCATGTCTGTTACCTGCTGGAAAGGCATCGACTCTCCCTCTTTGAATGAATCCCATAACACACTCAAAGCCTTCAATGGCTCCGGTTTTAAGCCTTACAATGTCCTTCCTTCGTTGCCAATCACGCTCGAAGGCAAAATGGTCCAAGTCGAAGTGGAAGTCTTTGACGCTCCTCTCGATTACAATCTTATGCTTGGCCGTAGTTGGATTGATTCCATGCACGCAGTTGTATCGACTCTTTTTCGTGTTGTACGTTTCCCACATCAAGGAAAGGTCATCACTGTCGACCAATTAGCCTTCTTTAACTCGGATAATCGTACTGGAAACATACCGTTCATCGCCAAAACCCCACCGAGTTACAAGAACGTCGGTGTAGGTCTTCTCAAAGACTCTTCGTTAATGGGTACCTTCCCCATTCCACCACCCGATGTTCCACACTCGTATGTCGCTTCAATCAACATGATATCCACCTCGATTCATGGAACCCCTGCGTCTCACGAACCATGGATGGTACCCGACCCCGACGATCATCTTCGTTATGGCGACGAAATGCCTTTAAGTTTGGTCGAATCCGCCTATCAGGCCATTCAATCGACAGCCCCTTCTACCCCCTCTCTTGGTGATTCATCTCCAGATCCTTTCTGCATCATTTTTCCCACGGACGAGATGTTTATGTCTATCATGGAAGACACCCCTTGGAACGATGGACATCACCATTCCATCCTCTTCCTGGAACAACACACCATCGAGAGTTACCAACGGATCTTGACCCCGTCGACCATTGTCATCATTTCAACCGTTCCTGAGCCCACACACGATGTGTTTTCTGAAGGGAGCTTAAGTAATATCTCACCCACTATTCCCCTCGACATATCCATCAAACCTGGAATTGTCGAAAATGTGCATATCAGAGCTTCGTGTTCCCCTGATGAAATCGTCACCTACAAGTCACTTTTCAAATAATTTCGTGACGTCTTCGCCTGGAGCTATGAAGAAATGCCGAGTATTGACCCCGACATTGTGATACATGAAATTAAGATATACCCAGACGCTAAACCCATCCGGCAACGCCTTCGTCCAGTTCACCCACGTAAAGCGACTGCTATCAAGCTTGAAGTCGAGAAACTTCTCAAATCCGGCTTTATTTACCCAGTGGCCCTCACTGACTGGGTTTCCAATCTTGTCCCGATCGACAAGAAACAAGGCACCATCCGCGTGTGTGTTGATTATAGGGATATTAAAAAAAATTATCCTAAAGACAACTTTCCTACCCCTTCGTCGATCAGATTGTCGACGATTTCATCGGAAGCGAAATATTCTCCCTGATGGATGGTTTCTCCGGATATAATCAAATCAATATTATTCCCGAGGATCAACACAAAACCTATTTCATTTGTCCTTGGGGCACTTTCGCCTATTGGAAACTTCCTTTCGGTTTAAAGAACGCTGGCGTGACTTTTCAGCGTGCTATGTCTTATGCCTTCCATGATATCAAGCACATCGTGCAGCCATATCTTGATGATTTACCCGCTCATTCCATGCGCCGGGTTGATCATCCAATCCACCTCCGAGCCATTTTCCTTCGATGTCGGTTTTACCATATACGCTTGAATCCTCACAAATGCGTTTTCTGCGTAGAATCCAACCGACTTCTAGGATTTATTGTTTCACGTCAAGGGATCAGGGTAGATCCTTTAAAGGTTGAGGCGATTCTCAATCTCCCTCCTTCTTCTACACTTCGCCAGTTACAAAGTTTGCAAGGGAAAGCAAACTTTCTTCGTCGTTTCATCCCGAACTGTGTCGAGATAACTCTTGGATTTACACGACTACTCAAAAAGGGGTCTAAGTTCGTATGGGATACCATCGCAAACAAATCCTTAGAAGCTTTGAAACTATCCCTGACATGTGCTCCACTTATTTTCCCCCCTGATTACAGTCGTGATTATTTCCTCTACCTCGCAGCCTCAGATTACACCATCGCTATGGTTCTCGTCCAAGAGGATGATTCTCATGACGAACATGTTATCTATTACTTGAGTCAAAGTCTAACGCCTACCGAAACCAAGTATTTACATGTCGAAAAACTGGCCTTGGCAGCCGTCCAAGCAGTTCAACTTTTCTGGCACTATATCCTCTCTCGCAAGACTACGATAATTTCTAATTGCAACCCTATGAAACACATTCTCACACATCAATTGCTAGGGGGAAAATACTCCAAATGGATCGTGATACTCCAAGAGTTTGACTTGGAATTCGAACGCGCTAAGTCCAAGAAGTCCTTAGTTTTTGCCGAGTTGATATGTGACTTTCCCTACTCTGAAATGGAAAACGTAGCAGCCAATTCATTACCTGATGAATCCCTTTTCCTCATTAGTACCGATGATCTTTGGTACAACGATATCATCATATATCTCCAAACCCAGACTTTCCGGCCCAATTTGTCCAGTACTGACCGCGTTAAATTCGCTACCAAGCCTGTCAATATATTATTATCGAGGATACTCTTTATCGTCGTGGGATTGACTCAGTTTTTTGACGCTGCCTCACGTTTGATGAAGCCGAGAAAGCCTTAAATGACTACCATTCTAGAGCCTGTGGTGGTCATATGTTTGGGTATGCTACTGCCCAGAAGATCTTATGAGCAGGGTATTTTTGGCCTTCTTTATTTAACGATTTCATAATCGCCGTCCAAAAATGCCATGCTTGCCAGACCTATAATCATAAGATATGATCACATCCTGCTCCTCTTCACCCTGTGGTCTCTGTTGGTCCCTTTGTGAAATGGGGCATCGATTTCATGACATGTCACCCCCACTCGGCCGGGGGGCATGGATACATTATTGTAGCCGTAGATTATTTTATGAAATGGGCCAAGGCGATGCCGACATTTGACAATACTGGAAAGACCACAACATTATTCATTTTCAATCACATCATAGCTCGTTTTGGTGTTCCTCATGCTATCGTCACTAATCACGGTAGCCACTTTAGAAACTTCACGATGTCCGAACTCACTGAAAAGTTGGGTCTTCGCCATGAAAAATCAACGCCCTATTATCCACAAGCAAACGACCAAGTTGAAGTGATTAACAAAGTTCTCATAACCATGCTTCGACGAATGATAGGGATTCACAAAACGAGTTGGCACACAATGTTGTTTCCAACATTGTGGGCTTATCGGATGTTCGTTAAGTCTCCTATCAGGTTCACACCTTTCCGGTTAGTCTATGGTCTTGAAGCTATCCTCCCGATTGAATGTGAGATACCCTCCCTGAAACTAGCCGTCGAACTCCTACCAAACACCTCTGCCGAAGAGGAACGTCTATTGTATATCATGCGATTAGACGAAACTCAACGTGACGCTGCCCTAGTCATCGAAGCCCAGAGGAAACATGTCAAGGCCCAATACGACAAACATGTCAAGCCCCACGTTTTCTCTGAAGGAGATCTACTTCTCCTTTATGAACAAGATCGAGATATGCTAGGAGCTGGAAAATTCGAAGCCATGTGGTGAGGTCCTTATATCGTTAGACGAGTTTTGGAGAAAGGAGATTATGAGTTAGTTGATTATGACAGTATCCCTTTGAGCGAACCCATAAATGGGTTGTACTTAAAGAAGTACTATGCATAAGATCACTTGTACACGAGTACTTGTATTTTATTGTATCATACTTCTTGTGTGTTACTGTAGTATGCTTTTTCGTTATCTGGTCTCTGCCCTTATGTGACGTTGTGCTTGATTTCCAGATGTCGGAGTCTTCACTACCCCACATTGGCTTCGCTGATGGCGCTAGCCGTAGTACTCAGAACCTTGCTTCCGCTACTTGGGCAATTTACGCCCCTACAAATGAACTTATCACTCTACGAGGGGTGTGCCTTGGCCGTGCGACCAACAATATTGCAGAGTATAGCGTCGTTATAGAATTGTTAATTGATGCTATCTTGCTCGGTATCCGTCACTTGGTTGTGCAACTCGATTCGAAGCTAGTAGTACTACAGTTAAGTAATGTCTATGCTATTCGAAGTCCTACTTTATTACAGGTATATTTGTGAATTCACCTCTTGGAACGTTATTTTGATTATATTGAGTATCAACATATTCCTAGATGTCTAAATACATTAACTGATGCATTAGCTAATTATGTATTAGACAGACATTTGGGCCATTTATAAATCAATCACATCAGTATCACACAACACAAGATAAGCCGGTAGAAGCTGTATATATGTATATATAACGATCAAAAGTTTTTTTTTACAAAAAAGTTCTGTCCAAGAACCAAAATTTCAAAATTTGAAGCTCATAGCTTCTACAAAGTAACGTCATGGATGACGTTCGCGATAACACATGACTGCTCGGGCAACCCTACGAACTAGTCGACCAATAGACTCTGACACGCCCACCGTATGACACTGATAACGTCGCGGGACCTCTCCAATAGGCATGTCTGGAATGTCTGCAGTCAAACCCTCTAAGTTTTGTTCCATTGCTTCATAATCTTCAGCGTCCCATTGTGGCACTGGAGCCACCTCTCCTCGTCGATGAATAGGAGAAGTACCCAGAGGTCGATAAGGCCCCACGTCTGTGTCATCAAAAATAATTTTTGTAATTAGACCTAGGACAAACATAAAAACATTTGCATATGATAAAACTCACAAAAACATTTAAAAAGTGAAAAAATGTGTACTTCTTACCTAGATCTCCCCACTGAGCGTCCTCAGGTAGAGCCAAGTCTGGATCCCCTCGGAAGTCCAACACGACATAGGCATAATCATCGACCATCAACATTTGTGGCCGTAACCAGTCAAAGAAGGAATCATTGTATTTGATGATTGGTTCAGCTACATGTCGGGCCATGAGGTTACACCACCTCAACATCCACGGATCCTCTGGAGCCGGTAAACCCCACTCAACCTACAACCTCATCAAGGTAACCCTCTCAAGAAAGAAGGACACCAAGAATGACCCGTACCCGAATTGTTTCAGTTCGCCTCTCCTGCATTTAGTCAACTGCCTCTTCACACTACTAAGGACTGCATCTGCCGAGTTAAAGATCCGAGGCTCAGTACACTCTATGGCGTACTAAAAATAGCTCTGGAGAGCCATGTGTGGGGAAGCACTCCTAGCCATATGAGCAATGGTGAACAAGATAGTGCGAAGGGTCAAATCTTGGACCCCCCAAATGGCCACCTTTCCTTTGCTTCTTTCCACCTCTGGAACACAGTACCGACGACAGTACTCACTCATAGGCAGCCCACCACGTCTGCTACCAGTCAAGATAGCGTGGTACCCACACTATGACAGTCCTGTCAGGAAATAAATGTCCTCAATATCCAAGGACAATGTGTGGACTCTCACGTGGAATACTTGTTGGTCCACGTCCCACATATGAACGAGGTACTCCAACAACCTTACTTGGGCCCTCATACCTGGGATCCGAAAGAATTTCAGGAGCCCACAGTCTCGCAAATAGGCAACGGTGCCCGAGTTATTCCCAGCAACAACATCATCTTATTCATTCTCTCTTTCACGCCATTCCAGAACCATGGTGACAGCCAAATGCCTGTGCAAGAACCATAAGAAGAAGGTCAATATCTCTCTTCAATCTTTGGTACTTTCTTCATTGAGCAAACATCAAACAAAATTTTCATTTTTCGGTTCTCGCAGGTGACCCTTTGGCACAATGCAAAGTTATCGCAGGTGTATTTGGGGCCACCTACGAGAATCATGCATCCTCGCAGGTCCCGTGTGGTTGGCCTACGAGAATGCCTGAGCGCAAAGTTTAGCCCTAAAACAAGCTCAAAAACTTGAAATTTACCAATGAAAATGAAAAATTGAACCATGAAAAGATAGAAGACAAGGAGCTTACCTCACTGCCGGAGATGGTTTTCCAAATGGTTGTTCATACCTTCCGCAATCGAACACTGAAATTCAAGGGCAAAAGAGGGGTTTTGGACTAAAATCTTGGCAAAGTTACAATGACTACGGTAAAAGAATTCTTACCCACTTATATTTACTTTTTGCCATTTTTCTTGGTTTTTATAATTGTTTTATTTTATCAAACCTAATGCCTAATACCCCTATGAGTGCGACTTTTTGCAGACATGACGACTTCGACGTCCATATGCAGGGATACATATATTTTTCTCTTTTTTCATCGCATGTTTAAGTTGTTTTTTATGGTTTTTGCACAAAACCTCGAGCTTGGTCTTTGCCCGTTCTCATGCTCGAAAATACATGAGAACATAATCGAGCACACTTTTATCACTTTTTCGGGCTCAACAAGGTTATACGAAAAAGGAACCCCCCGGAGTCCTCTTTAAGCTCTTTTTAGACTCTCTAAACATGAAAAGATTGCCGAGCGATCTTGCTATTTTCACGCTCGTTAAAGTATTTGAAGAGAGCGTCTATTGGGCGATAATTTATCTCTTTTTCGGTCTCATCAAACTATTTTACGAAAAAGGAATTGAGAGAGTTCTCTTTTGAGTGTTTTTCAAACTCTATAATCATGAAAAACCTTCGCATTTTCTATCTTTGGACTTGTTAAACAAACATCGAAAGACCCGTAATGGGACCTAACCACTCCTTCCTAGGGTTCATTAAACATACTCTGAGGGACTCGTCCAAAGGATGAGCTTATATCAACAAGCATATGTTATCCTCCTCAAGCTTGCGTAAAAATAAAGAGGTACTCACCAAAAATGGTGGGGGAAAAATTTGGGAAAGGGATGTGTTTTCGTATTCATATTATTGGCAGTAAGTGTCGCTCTTGAACATGACACCCTCCCTATTCATTATCTGAAGCCAGTTTTGGAAATCCATTTGTCTTTCATTCGACTTGCTACAAGGTCATATCCTGAGTCGTCTCTAAGTCAGTGCTGCCAAATCATTGGTTGTGTCATTCATATGTTCAAGAGAAGTTCATTCGAAACCTCTATTGAGTCGGCCATCTGCAGTTGTCGATTCTCTTCGTGTCGGCCTTCCCTGTGTCCAGTTCAACTTACACCATACTCTGTTCCGCCTTCAAAATCTGTTACTCATTTCATGTCATTGATGGGGGATACATCAAGGCCCTCCTGTGACGAGTTTTGTTCCGTCAACTCCAACTCATTATCCAGAAACAAGACTTAGAAATTATTTGGTACCTTGGAACTTGCATGCCTCAATGGCAGGTTCCTCGCTTTCGATAGTGGGTTCTCATCATTGACCCCTGATCGGGAGATTCCGTCGAATGTTCGACCTCAACTCATTTATTCACATTCAGTGGATTTTACTAGTGTACCTTGGGAGTCATTGACATTAATGGTGATTTCCCTCGCACTTGTTAACGATTTCTTCAATGACCGGTAATCAAGTGGTTTCTACCATGTTCGATTTCAACATAGGTAATCACATGGTTAGATTCATACTTTCAGGTGACGGGATTGAAGACCCTGGGTCTCATCTCTTTGATCTAGGCTGCGATGGAATATGTATAATTTTCTAACACATAGATCCACGTTGTATGTCTCGTGGCTATGTCGTCTTACTTTGAATCCTCTTTCATGGATCCACAGTGTATTCTTGGTGGCTATGAGATATTTTGACGGCATGGAGTCATGGTGTATGATTGGTGGCCATGACCTATGCTTATGATGTCATATGTTTGTGATCTGAGTATGGGAATGCCTACCTCAGAACTAGTATGATATTCTGTGGATGCTTGGTTGTTTGCAGGTTTCCGATTAGGTGTGCTCCTGGTTTCCGACACACACACGCAGTTTACAAAGTATTTCGGTTGTCACTGATTCCGGCCTCATACTTTGGGGGGCATTCTGTTACACATGATTTTGGTCATCTTGGTGATGTATTAACAATGATGTACTCAGGCTCCCAACAAGAACTTTCTCTTGAGAAAAGTGACACTTATCTTCTTCCAGAAAACATATTTTCAAAGTGAGTTCGCAGGCTATGTATAGCCTAGGATGCGAGAATGACCCATTCTTGCAGGCCACCTTCATCTAGGGTGCGAACTTCTCGCAGGTTGTTCTATACCCAGGGTGCAAACTTGTTTTCAAGCTTGGAAAAGAGAAGAAGTCTTGAGGGTTCTAGAAGGGGATCTTCTAGAGAATGAGTTGGCATTCGTATGGTTGTCATTTTACTGGTTTCTCTGATTGGATGGGATCATTCTCATCCATGTAACCATCTCATCCTCTCTTATATATTGAAAGGATTCTCATGGAAAAGGTGAAGCAAGATCAATTGAAGAATTGGTGAAGAAATTGTGTGAAGAACCCTGCTTGAACAGAAGCTTGGAGACTCTAGTAGGTCTATCAAGAGCAATTGGATCTTCTTCATGCAAGTACAGAGTGAGTGTGTGTGTTGGAACCTAGAGCCACCGAAATGAAGCTTGCGACATCAAGGCGATCAGTTGTATCTTCTACTTTTAGTTAATATGATACAACGACATGTCCTTTTCCCATAAATTCATTCTTACTTTATTGTGTAATTCCTTGATCATATGTATAAGTTGACATTGAATACATTGTGCTATCTTCACTTTGGTTGGTTTGTGTTGTCTTGAAATTGACCTCACGAGAGCGTCGGAGCGAAGTGGGAGCAACATAAACCTAAGGAAGAGATACAAAGGTATGCCACTTGTTCCTCCTTGCTAGCTAATTCAATGGTCGTAACTTAGGGAAAGAGTCATGTCCTGTCCTGTTTTGTTCTAGATCTAGGTGGATCTAGGGAGATTTGTTAGTGTCTGCACCTACCGATTAGTCCGATAACACCTATTTTAGTAAATGTTCTGTGGTTGTCTAGTCTTCTCTGTCTTGGATTTCATACTTGAGAATATACTCTACTTCTTACCTTTCAATACTGTTAATGAGAATGTACTGAAATAATGCCAATAACCCCCCGATTAATTTGTTAATAATCCTCGAGAAATTATAATTTTCTATGTGAGTAATCTGTCATCTATTTGTTTGAATTTGTATTCAAGATAGTTTCATAGCTATGCCTCTCCCCTTGCTATTCTTGTGAATTGAAAATGGAACTCACCATACCCAGGGTAAAGGTGGATTCTATATACTCTTGAGCATAACCCTTATGAACAATATAATCATTTTTTGTTGGTATATGTGTATGTTTATAATCTCACAAATGCTTTATACAGTCTCTTGATGTGTTCTACTATCTACATCAAGCTTTTAGCAATTCAGTAAATAAAGACTACATCAATGAATACTTGTAGTTTTGTGGCTCTCTGTATCTTCACATACCAAATCCATTAAATATTAATTATATTTAAGAAATACATGGGGTTGTGTATCTTAATTTACAAACAAAACCATTGCCAATATGCACTTCTTTCCTGTGAAAATTAAACAACTACCCACATTCGTTCTCAAACGAAAACTAATCTCAATCGGGTCATCAAATTCCCTCCATACCCACCTAAATTCCACTGCCAATACATATTTATATCTCTTGAAGTCATGTACCCACATCACATAATTCAAACAACGCCATGCCCAATTACTGACAACCAGAGAAAATCAAAATATATTTTTGGCTACCAGACTTGTCAGTATGTATGTACAGTTTGGAGTGGAAGAAGCACATTTGGTTTTTGATGGAATTCAAAATAGAAATGTTCTCTTGTGGAATTCCATCATCATAGGATATGTGAAAAATGGTTTATGTAAAGAAATCCTTGAGCTATACTATCAAATGCATGAGGAAGGCATAGAGCGAGACAATCACACTTTTCCATTTGTACTCAAAGCATGCGCTGCACTCTTGGCTCTACAATTCTAATAATTAGATTTTATTAATCTGATGCAACTCTTTTAAATTTCTACCCACCTTTCTCTAACTTACAAATCACAAAGAATATCATTAGAGTCGGTGTACACTTTCAAGTTGCAATCCAATTTGTTAATTTTTGCATTTCCATTTTGATGTTAAATTTTGGTTGGTAATATCTATATCCTATCCAATTTATATTATGTTAATGGAAAACATTTAGCAAAATTTGAACCTCTGTTAGGATCCTAAACATTTGAAAAAGTTTGATTAATCACTCTCTTTAAATTTGGGAATGATTCTAAATCGCCACCTAAATAAACTCACTATTTTGAGGGTTTAAATGACATAATTTATAGGTTGGATCTTTGTTCTATATTATCCCTACTATCTCACTATTTATTGAAAGCAGTCTTTGGTTTTACCATTGCAAGAACATGGCATTGGGTATAATGTATTGATGTTAAGACGTGATGAAGAAAGTTTCTTCTGAAATGGTCAAGTTTTACAAGGAACTTACTATGCCCATAGGTACTTTCTACAGATCAATATGAGGGATATGTGTAACTCTATATATTCTCTTAAACCTATCTCTGCTACTTGCTTATGCACAAACCCAAAGAATCTTGGATCCACAATCACAGAAAAATCATTTAGGCTGTACACCTGCATTGAATAAAACCATCTGTTACAGTAGTTTACCTTTTTACTTGTCCATGCCTCCTCTGGAATTCTACCATCCAAAGAGATTGAAGGTCCTCTGTTTATTAAGTAAACAAAATTATCTACAACATCTGCCCAGAACTATAAGAGAAAACCAACATGCAATATCATACTCCTTGCACGCTCCATGATTGTCCTGTTCATCCTTTCTGACACACCATTTTCTTGTGGTGTTCCTGGAACTATCTTCTCTCTACGAATCCCATGGTATGAACACTAATCGTCAAAATCCTTACTGCAATATTCACCTCCATTTTTTGATCTGAGACACTTCAACCTTTTTCCTGTCTCATTCTCAACCAAAGATTTCCATTTCTTAAAAGTATCAAAAACATCGTATTTTTGTCGAATGCAATAAACCCAAATTTTTCTAGTTGCATCATCAATAAAGTAAAATAATAATGAGATCCACGAGGAGATAATACCTGAGTTGGTCCCCACACATCCATATGCACAATCTTTAACCTTTCACTCTTATTTTCTTTTCCGACTCTGAGAAATATGACTCTCTTCTGTTTTCCATAAACACAATGCTCACAAAAATTCAAATCAATTTATTTAAGATCTAACAAAAAAATTCCTTTTTGAAGTATCTGCATCCCCTTCTCACTCATGTGTCCAAGCCTATGATGCCACAGTGTTGTATCCACTCCTGTAGAATCTAAAGAGATAAAAGAGTTAGTATTACCAATACATAAATACAATGTACCTACCTTCTCTCCTTTTGCTATCACCAATGATCCTTTGGTGACCTTCCACGCCTTATCTATAAATATGGATATACAACCTTCACTTTCCAACTACCCTATTGAAATTGTATTTTTCCTTAGATATGGAACATGTCTTACCCCTCTCAACAAGCATTGGTTTCCATTCCTTTGCTTTATTTTTACCTTTCCCATTCCAACAATTTTGCATGGTGCATCATCACCCAAATGAACCTGTCCAAAATCACCTTGAACATAATCTAGAAAATGTTTCCTTTGGGGTGTGGCATGAAATGTAGCCCCTGAATCTAATACCCAATACTCATAAATATTATCTACAGAAAGAATCAAAGCATCTTGTAACACATCACCTGTTACATTTGCTTCCTAATTTTTCTTCTACTGTCCATCTCTTTGTTTCTTTGGAGCTATGCAGTCTTTCTTCAGATGTCATTTTTTTCCTCAATTCCAACACTCTATCTTTCCAAGTCTAGATTTAGATCTGCCCTTCCTATAATTCCCGTAGTTTCCTAAGCCCTTTCCTCTATCCTTTTTTATTCCCTTGTTCTCCATGTTTAACACATTACCTGATGTCTCACCTGTGATTTTCCGTTGCATTTCCTCGCTAAGGATAACACCAACAACATCATCAAATTTTAGAGTGTTTGAACGAGAGACAGAGTTACTTACAACCATGACCAAGAGATTCCAATTTTCTGGCAATGAGAACAAGATTAGAAGAGCCTTGACCTCATCATCAAAGTCCACTTTTATAGAACTTAGTTGATTAGTAACCATATTAAATTCATTTAAATGATCTGCAACAGAACCACCCTTTGACATATTCATATTAAATAATATCTTCATTAGAAATACCTTATTGGACGTCGAGGGTTTTTCATACATTTTATCCAATGCATCCATCAACTCTGTCATTGTCTTTTCTTTTGAAATATTGAAAGCCACCGACGCTGTCAGGATCACCCGTATTGTTCCTAGTGCCTTTCTGTCAAGAATATCCCATTCTTCAACCTTCATGGCCATCAGATTCTTTGTTATTCCACCCAATGGTAGGAATAGATCCTCCTGATATAAATAATCCTCTATCTGCATCTTCCATAACTGGTAGTTTTGACCATTAAATTTCTCGACCCTAAACTTTCCATCTTCCTCCATTGCTCCCACTTGAACCAAGAACCCTCTTTTCATGCAAGTTACCTTTCGCTTTGATACCAGTTCTTAGAAAAATAGGATCGCGGAGCAATAAAATAAAACAAATGCGGAAATAAAAAACAAAAGATACACAATACAATAGAGACACAAATATACATGGTTCACCCAATGTGGGCTACGTCCACCAAAGAAATTACCAGGTCCTTCCTTTATTATTATCCAACAAATGAAGGGATACAACCTACAACACACCCGCTGTAACTTTCTCTTATTTCTCTCACAATATCATCTCTCAGAATACAATATTCACAATGATACATAGCCGCAATACATTTCCCTCATAAAAGAGGGTTTCCTTCTAGGGACAAAAACCCTAACATAACTTCTACCATCAGATCTAAAACCTTATAATGAATGGTCCAGATTTACTATGAAATTACAATATACATTTACAAGGCAATTTTTCCTTCGGGGGCTTCACCCCCAAACCCCCGTCGGGGACCCGCTTTCCCTTGGACCCTGCAGGGGGGGAAATCCCCCCTTGCACTCCCCTGCGTGGAGGAGTGTACAATATTCCAGGGTGTAAAGTATTCATGGGGTATAAACACGGCTGAAAACAAAGGCCTTTGAATCAGGAAGATAATCAGGCTCCACAACCAACATTTGCTAGCGACAAATGAGGATGGATTTAGCCAACCACATGAGGATTTGAGGTTTGGATATGGGAATGGGAAGGAATACCAACTGATGATGAATATTCTAAGGGTATAAATATTTGGAGTGAGGTGTTGGCCCAAAATTGTGGATGTGATGTAGGGTCAACAAATGGCACAAATGGGATTGTATTATTATTCTTCATGAGTGGAGATTTATAAGAGAATGAGTTATTTAATTTTCCAAATTGGTCAAAATAGATAGGTCCTTCTGACAGATATATTGAGGGTGGGATAAAATGGGCCACATGATCAAAGATATTCCCCTTGGGTATCACTAAGGTATTTTAATGTAAGATAGGAATATTAATGTACTCATATACAATAGTAGACAATGGAATAATACAATTTGGTATATTACCTTTAGATCGGACTAAAGGATTATGTCTTCATCACTATATTTGTTCTAGATATAACACTAGAGTGACTAGATGTCCTCTAGAATTAGATCTTGTAACAATGGATCTAGAATCCATCTTGTCAGGGTGCACAATTTCTCCATGGAGTCACTTTTCTTTGTGGAGTCACCTTTTGGAGTAGTCTTTGAACTTCTTTGAGAATGTTTCAAATATCAATTCTTCCTTGAAGATAAATAAATAGAGCTTTGTTTATGGTAGGGGATAATTGATTTGATAATTAGGCCCATTCAAAACTTCTACACACAGATCTCATCCAACATTTTTTTCCCTCTCTGACTAGAGATTTTTTTTTTTTATTGTCTACTAGGATGGGTCCTCATAAACTATGTCATTTCCTATGTTATCCCCATGGTTGTACCTTGTCTCACATAGAGAGGAAAAAATCTATGGAATAGTTTGCAGGATGCACCTTCCTGTGCCACTATAGGCATTCAAGCCAATTTTTAGGATAGAGGTGTGGTACCCTCAGTAATTTCATAAGGAAAGTATCCTTTTCTATCACTCAAGGAAAACCAATTTAAAAGATGAAGCTCAAACTGGATTTATTATAGAGAAATTGGGTTCATGGAGTCATTCTGTGCTACATAATTTGAACATAACTAAGGTGTTTGATTTTAAGTTTTGGAGGAAATCCAAAGGGAGGACAACTAGTAGGGAGGTTTGGATAGGATTTAATCCATAGGAATGATATTCTAAACCATAGGCACCAATGCTATAGCCTTAATTTCCACCTTACATTGTCAAAAGGGACACACTATAATATGTAATCAAAGAGACAACTCTTAGCTTAGGGTTTACACAATTTTTGAGGGGTGTCGTTGGTCAACTATGAGACGACTAGCAACATGTTGCTTGACACCAGTTCACAAAAAGAGACACCCCATGTAATCTTATAGATTCATGGAGTTTC
>ML839128.1:43529-54133 GCA_009831015.1 Picea engelmannii | reverse complement strand
TTTATCAACATCCATTCAAAAAGAAGTGGGAATCAAAAATCATATAGTCAAGGCAAGCTAACAACAAGAGCTTATAAAATAACAGTTTTATGTTGAAACAAGATGACTAGCGAAAAGTGGCATTTCTTCTGTATGTATGTGCAGCCTTTGGTGCAATGAGGATTTAAATTTTGATTGGAGGGTGGGATCGGAGTTATTAAATTAGTAAATATCGAAACATGGATATATTCTAGAACACCATCTACGTCAAAGAAAACCATAGAGACATAACTTCAATTATTGTCTTGCACACTTTAACTGACGACCACCTTCACATTTTGCAACAATAAGACACCAAAACAATAGCATATATGTCTGCATTCATCCTCATGGATCTAGGATTTAGATTGCCACTGCTTTGTGTTTGAATTCATGGCATGGTTCAAATACTTCCCATGTAAGCCTTGAGAACCACAAAGCGCTTATGAACATAGCTAAGAGGAAAAACTTTTCCAATTAATCGATTGTTGACTATACACCTATCTAGACTCCTCTCCTCTCAACCATCCTATACAAATGCCAAGTGGTACACCATGATTTTGACTCATGATGATCAGATACATTTATATATTTGATGTTGTTTTGTATTGGATGTCCAATTTTGAGTCCTTAATTGGAAAACTATCAAGGTTTAGTATTCAGTATCAAGTTATCAACTTTGATATATCATTTTTTATTTGGCATCCACTACATCATATATATCATGTTTTTCCATATTTATGTGTCATTGTGTTTATTTGATATTGCTGTGGTTTATGTTTAAAATTTTGAAAAAAATGAATTTATTTTGTATTTTTTAATGCTTGCAGTTGTTTGTCGATTTTCGTCTATGTTGCGAGAAGTTGTATTTCAGACCCTCGTTGATTTTTTGTTGATGCTGATTCTTTCAACAATGGTTGAGATCACTCTAGTGTAGAAGGAAGCTTGTATTTCAGTTGAAGATTACCTAGTAGAGGTACTTGACATTGTTTTAGGTCGTTGGGTGTGAAACCCTAGATTGCTTGGGAGAAGCATTTGAACCATGTAAAGGGTTTTGTATACTTCATAGTACATACACTGCTGATTTGTGCACTTGAGACTTGTACAGGATGTGTAACATGACTCTCGGTCTTAGAGAGTGTGTCAGGTTGGATGGAGCTTCCAACTTCATTCCATGGAAGCTCAAGCTTTAGATTCTTATGGAGGAGGTCGATCTTTGGGAACATGTGGAGGGAATTAGAAAAACCTACAGATCCAGCACAGTTGGTTGCTCATCAAAAGAAGGAAGCCAAAGTGAAGAGGATCATTCTTGATTCTGTAAAGGATCAATTCATCTCTCACATTTTAGATAAGAAGACAGGTAAGAAAAAGTTTGATGCTTTGGTTGAGTTTTTTCAAAACTCTTGTGCTTCTCAACAGATGCTCTTGTGAAACCAACTTTCATCCATTCACATGAGCAAGATAGATACTATGGTGAGCTATTTGACTGTGATCAGTGAACTAAAAGATCAAATGGTCACCATTGGAACAAAGGTGGAGGATCAAGAGTTGGTATCCATTTCCTTAAAAGGACTTGCTCCTTCCTAGATGCCCTTTGTTCAGGGTGTTTGTGAGCAAGAGAATATACCAAATTTTCCAAAGCTTTGGGTTGATCTTGTGCAGGAAGAAATCATATTGCAGTCTTGTTCGGAGCAACAAGGGGAAGTAGATGTTATTGATCTTGTCATGAAGACGAAGAAGGGTACCAAGAAAGGCTTCAAGAAGGAAGGTACAGATACAGGGAAGGACTTGAATAAGGTGATGTGTTTCCGATGTCACGAGATGGGACATTATGCTGGCCAATGTCCATTGAAGAAGAAGGGAAAGGGTGTGAAACAAGTTGTAGCTGGAAATATGCAGGTGTAGAGGAGATTAACTCTCTGTTTGAGACTACCTTTTCCAGGACGACTTTTTTTACTTCTAACATCCTGTCTAGAGTTGTATGGTATGTGGATGGTAAAGTGTCGAGACACATGACATTTGACGGGGCTTTATTCAACGTGATTCAGGAGCAAGGACGAGGCATGAGTATGGAGCTTGGTGATGATGCCACTTACCCTGTGAGAGGAGTTGCCTCCATTTCTTTTCAAATCCCTTCAGGTGACATTCATGAGTTGAGTGATATTCTATTGGTTCCTAGTTTGAGAAAGAACCTTCTTTCAATGTCATGTATGAAAAGATGTATAGTGAAGAGTTGCCTATAAGGGACATCAATGTACCGTCAATGATTGTAGTCTAGTTAGTCTGAGGACTTTGGCTAAAGGGGCGAGAGAGGGTGGCCTTTACAAGTTACTTGTTGATCCAGTGGCACATGTACATTCCAAAGAGAGGCTAAATGAGCCTTCTAGTTTTGAGGAGGCTTGAGAGCATACAGGAGTACCCAGATCTTCAATGAGGGTGAGTATACCTCATAGATATGCTAGTCATATTGCATTGGTTTCTTCCATCCATGAGCCTTCTAGTTGTTCAAAGGAGAGGTATGATACCTTGATGGAGGATGTTGGTGAGATTGATTCCAGGTTTGCAATTGATGGGAGTGTTGTAGAGTACAAGGAATGGGTTAGATTTCGAAGTGCACCAAACTCGGTGCACACACACCTCAGGTCTGGTCTAGGTTCTCAACAGTATACATAAATTAACACAATCTAAACTGTGAACATAAACACACTAAGATGCCTAACAACTTAGCATAGCGGAAAATAAATCAGCAATTGAATCATACACAGTATACAGGAATTTAATGCCCAAAAACAATTGTTCTTAAATCCAGAACAATTGGCTCCCGTACCAGGGACAATGGCCCAATTCTTACATAAAAGAAAGATACCAAGAACACTTACAAAACCCTCCCATTTTCGTGTCCAAGTCTGGTTGAGTCCTTCCAGCCTTGTCCACTGTCCTTACTTGAGGTTCCTAGGTTGTGGCTGAGTCCTTCCAACCCCCGGCCTGCTCCTCTCTTTGCTCACCAATCAGGCCTATACTTGGGCTTGTCCTGGTCCTCAAAAGGTGCCCAAAAGGAGTTGTTGTAACAGCCCTCAAACCGTTGTTGTGACAGTCCTCATGGTTGCCTCAGAACTGTCCCAAAGCTCAGCTAAATCATCCCTCCAAGCTGTCCCAAAAGGGTTGTTGTAGCACACTTGTTACAACCCTCAATAAGCTCTCAAAACCGCTCCTAGTCTGTTGTCTTGGCCCACCAAACTACCCAGAATTTGCTGCTCACTGCTATACCTGCTGACAGCCACTTGTACCTGTTGTACCGACCTCCCAGGCACCAATGGCAGCTTCTCCTAGCAGCGTTGAACCCTCCCGCGAGCCTATCGCAGCCTCTCTCAATAGGTTGAGCCCTTGACCCTATTGTCGCTGCCCTTTTCCAGCCTCCTACACCTGGTCGAGCCCTGTGGCAGCCTATCTAGGACCTGTTGTTGCCCTATCTCACTAGGTCAAGCCACCCTAGGACCTGTTGCAGCCTTTCTCATGTTGGTTGAGTCCTCCAAGACAACCGTTGCCTCTCTCCTTGCTGGCCAAGCCTCCTGCTGCCCTATTCGACTCCTCCTTACCTGCCCAAGACAAGAAAAGACTACAGATTTGAGGCCTAGCAACCTCTCCCCATGGCTAGACTAAAGTCATTACAGTCTCTCCTCATGCTAGCTAAGGTCTCCAAGATTCTCCACGAGAATAAATCATCTCACATTCACCTTATGTCCTTTTATACACTTCTAATGTTGCGTAAAATCTCCTTCACAAACTCAACATTAAATTAGAATATTTTAATCCTCCTTGTGGGTGTGAAACCCCAACACAAGCTCACAAAGCCCATCACCAAACCCATGAAGCCCCAGCTCCATTCCAAGGGGGTTTTCACCCAAACAAAAGTGCAGTGAGGTGCCAGTGAGAATTCCCACATGCCTGGCACCCAAGGCCACTTGTGGGAATACCTCTCGACGCTACAAAACATCAACACTCCCTCTTAGCAAGGGAGGTATTCTCACCCACTCCAATATCTCCAGGAAGTAACTCTGTCTCCCACACTGAAAGTGGCTCTGTCTCCCATACTGGATCCGCTACCACAACAGCTCTCCAAACCACCTGATTGGTTGCTCCCTCAGTCACTGAAGCAAATCCTATTGTATGGCAGGGTCCCTTCTTGGAAGACACCCTGCTCCTAGAAGCCTCCCGCTTTTGAGCATCCTGTCTGGCCATCTCAACCCATGACATCTTCCTGACCGTCTTGGAAGACTCCTCTCTCCCATCTGAACTTGAAGGTGGACTCCCTATGAATGGTTGACTCTCCCTCTAAGCCTACCAACTCCCTCTAAAGTCGGACTCCCCCTGAAATCGAGCTCCCTCTGAGTCTGTACAACCTTCAGAGCTACCTGCTCCCTGTCCACTTTCACTCTACTATTGTTGGTCATGGCTCGCATAGGCTGGCCCTTCTGCCTATACATGTTTCTCTCTCTACCTCCAAGACCACTGCTATGTCTGAGCTAGATCCCGGAACAAAAATACATAGCCCTTCTCCTCAATCGTTGAGGCTGAGAACACACTCTTAGCACCCATAGCACATTTGTCACTCTCAACACATCCCCTGACCCCATCCGGAATACCACTATTATAGATCCATGTACTACATGCCCAGTCTCCATACCAAGCTCCATGTACAAACCTGAGTTAGACACTGTGAAGCTCTCGAACAAATCATGGGCCCCTGTCATATGTCAGTGGCTCTCGATGTATAAGAACCATGCAATCCCCTAAGGC
This sequence comes from Picea engelmannii, assembly GCA_009831015.1. NCBI lineage: Eukaryota > Viridiplantae > Streptophyta > Pinopsida > Pinales > Pinaceae > Picea > Picea engelmannii. The sequence goes on along the minus strand of ML839128.1, from coordinate 49,318 downwards.
AAGCATCCTGCTTACCTAAGTCACAAAAATCCAATGAACTTTTACCCAAGTCCATCATCCAAGTCACAAAGCTCTTCATGTCTAAGCATACGTTGCTATTGAACCTGTGTCCTCCTTCTGAAGCAGTCCCAAGCTATGATTGGGCACTCAATTTAGTCCACTCTAGACCTCCACAACTCATCTCTACAAGTTTCCTCATCCTCTTGGGCCAAATACCTCATACATCGTCGCACCTCGACCATGTGCAACTCTTCGACCTGATGAAGACTCTATCTTGTCAAACTTCCATACATACAAAGCTATCTCGTCTGTGCCAAAGCACTCGAGCTGCACCCATCGTAACTCATTATGACAAGCCACTCGAAATCCATCCACGAAGTTGGAAACCCGCCACGCAACATATTGCTGGGAACCAAGCTCTTCGCCAATCCACCAAAACTCTTAACCTGCCACACCACCAAGCTGCAATAGTCCACAACTCTTCATCTAAACGATCTACTCCATGTCTCAAACTAAAGACCATCTAACATGTTGCTACTTACAACAATCACTGTAGCTCCCTCTCAGAGCTAGCTTCTCAACACTACTACAGCTCCCTCTCAGAACTGTCACCTTTGTAAATAAATCATATCCAATTGCCCTTCTCAGAACATCAAGCTCTAATACCATGTTAGATTTCAAAGTGCGCCAGACTCTTTGCACACACACCTCGGGTCTAATCTAGGTTCTCAACAGTATACGCAAATTAACACAATTTGAGCTATGAACATAAACACACTGAAATGCCTAACAACTTAGCACAGCAGAAAATAAACCAGCAATTGAATCATACACAGTACACATGATTTTAATGCCCAAAAACAATTGTTCTTAAATCCAAAACAATGGGCTCCCATACCAGGGACAATGGCTTGATTCTTGCATAAAAGAAAGATACCAAGAACACTTACAAAACCCCCTCGTTTTCCGTGTCCAAGTTTGGTTGAGTCCTTCCATCCTTATCCACTGTCCTTAGCTGAGGTTCCTAGGTTGCGACTGAGTCCTTCCAGCCCCCAACCTACTCTTCTCCTTGCTCACCAATCAAGCCTATACTTGAGCCTGTCCTGGTACTCAAAAGATGCCCAAAAGTTGTTGTAACAGCCCTCAAACTGTTGTTGTGACAATCTTCATGGTTGCCTCAAGACTGTCCCAAAGCTCAGCTAAATCAGCCCTCCAAGATGTCCCAAAAGGGTTGTTGTAACACACCTGTTACAACCCTCAATCAGCTTTCTAAATTGCTCCCATTCTGTTGTTTTAGCCCACCAAACTATGCAGAATTTGTTGCTCACTGTTGTACCTGCTGACAGCCACATGTACTTGTTGTATCGGCCTCCTAGGCACCAATGGCAGCTTCTCCGAGTAGCGTTGAACCCTCCCACAGACCTGTGTCAGCCTCTCTCAACAGGTTGAACCCTTGACCATGTTGTTGTTTCCCTTTTCCAGCCTCCTACACCTGGCCGAGCCCTATGGCAGCCTATCTAGGACTTGTGGTTGCCCTGTCTCACTAGGTTGAGCCACCCAAGCACTTGTTGCAACCTTCTCTCATGTTGGTCGAGTCCTTCAAGACAATAGCTACCTCTCTCCTTGTTGGCCAAGCCTCCTGCTGCCCTACTAGACTCCTTACCTGCCCAAGACAAGAAAAGACTACAGATTTGAGGCCTAGCAACCTCTCACCATGGTTGGACTGAAGTCACCACACTCTCTCCTCATGCTAGCTGAGGTCACCAAGACTCTACACAAGAACGAATCATCTCACATTCACCTTATGTCTTTTTATACACTTCTAATGTTGAGTAAAAGCCCCTTCACAAACTCAACATTAAATTAGAATATTTTAATCTTCCTTGTGGGTGTGAAGACCCGACACAAGCCCACAAAGCCCATCACCAAAACCATAAAGCCCCAACTCATTCCAAGGGGGTTTTCACCCAAACGAAAGTGCAGTGAGGAGCCAGTGAGGTTTCCCACATGCTTGACACCCAAGGCCACTTATGGGTATACCTCTCAAAGCTACAAAACATCTGTTGATGATTGCAACTTCATGAGACATTCTTCGGGCCGTTCTCCTCTGGACTGAGTTGAGAGGATCTGTGAGAAAGCCCATGTAATGGGTGTGTCATACTCCTCTGGACTAAGTTGAGATGACGTGGGTGGTCTCTTGTCGTGCTCCTCTGGACTCAGTTGAGATGACTTGAGATGGTCTCATGTCGGACTCCTATGGACTTAGTTGAGTCAACTTGAGATGGCTCTCCAGATGGTACTCCTATGGACTTAGTTGAGTTGATCTGTTGAGTGACGTCCCTGTGGCTGAGCACAGGTGGATGTGTCCCTAGTGGCTGAGCACTAGAGGATGTGAGAGATCCTTGCTATATTGTCTAAGAGTAAGATTTATTGTGTAACCCTAATTTTGTATTGTGAAAGGTACAAGTGGACCCCACCATGTAAAGATAATTAATATTGTGTAAAGATTAATTATATTATTGAGTAATAGAAGTGCGCACTTATCTTAGGCACAAGCTTTCTTGGTCATAGAAGCACCCTCTTGTGTGCTCTAGGGTTTGTGGTGTGTGTGGGATCTTCTCTTGACTCTATAGCAAAGGATTGTTGGGTTTTTCCCTTGATTGAGAAGGGTTTTCCCAGGATAACTTCTTGTGTCTTGTGCATGGTTATTCTTCTTGTGATCTTGGTTACTGCAACTAGTGTAGCTACATTGTTTATAGTTCAAGTTCATGCTAAATTGAAAAGAAACTACATGTGCTTGAGCTAAGCATTAAAATTCAACAACATCAACACATGGATTCTCTCAATCAGAGGGAGTTGACCATGATGTTACTCTTACTTTTAGATTCTCTTGAGATGAGGGACTTCACCTAATTCAGTTCTAGAGGATTTGAGGTGCATGAGAGGAATTCTCATGTTGACATGTGGATGATGGCCTTGCATAGGTTGTTGCCTATACAACAAGCTTTGTATCCCAGGATTGAGGAGTTGACTTGGGCAGATTTCTATCTTCATGACTTTGAAAAATGTGATCCACTAGTCTTGGTCTTGGTCTTGCATAGAGATGTGATTATCTTCACAAAATATCCTGGACAACTCGTGATGTGGTGTTCGTTGATTTTGGCTCGTGATGTTGACTTGAAGGACGATGGAGATTGGTAGATTGCTTTTGTTCCAGGGTTATGCTCCTTCATATTCACAAGTGATCATTATCCTTTGGAGGATCAAGATGTTGTGAAAGCATGGGTGACATGTTCTTTACAGGTGATAGTGGTTGATTCTGGGATTGCAGCAAGTACAAATTTGCAGGTAGTAGGGTTGGTGGAGTTGCGGAGGCAGTCGACGGGTATCAGTGTAAACACTTCCTTGTAAAGAGGGAGTGTTTGCTTTAGGTTACTCAGAAAGTGTTTACACCATGATTAGGGGTGATTCATGAGTTTTGGGGTACATGGCAACAGGTGTATGTTCAACCCCCAAATGGTCTGACACTAAGTCACATGGTTTAGGTTCAAGTTCATGTTTATGTTCATGTTCGTCAACAACGAGATTTAGTTCAAATTCAAATTTTGGAATGAGATTCGGATAAGGTTTGCCATTGAGTTCGTCCATATACATATTTCAATATATATATATATATATATATATATTATAAAAAATTGTTGATAGGTTTATAATAATTTATAGAACTACAAAATATGGGCAATTTAGAATGTGATTCGTGGATAGCAACCTACAGGGGAGTCGTCGTGGCTTATAATGGCTCGCAACAATAAATCGCGATTCACGACAGGTATATGGAGGAATTATTGTGGCCCATTCTGACTTGTAGTAGAAAATCATGATTTGCAGTGGGTTTGGAGGAATCATTGTGGCTCGTTGCCATTGGCCTGCATGTATGGACTTGAAGTCTTCGTCATGCTTATTATAGTACTGAGCAAGGTGAGTAGCAAGTCACACAACCATTAGTCGTTGTCTTAGATGGAGTCGCAACTACCTATAGCAAGTGGAGGCAGGGCAGCTATAGTGAACAAGTGTCAAACCTCCACACGAAATTAGGGTAGAACCTCCACGAACTAGGGTTGAACCTCAATGAGTCTTTGATTTTCTTTGGAATTCACCTAATTTTGAACTTCAACATTGAAATTCGACGAACCCTATGACTATGGTCCAAGATGGATTGGTGCATGGAAGATGGTCCGTGATGGATTTGCGCAGTAGAGACAGCTTACTTAGTGATTGCTTGACCTCAAGTGGGTGCTTACTTGACACTCTTCCCTAAAGCATTGGAGTTCTCTTGCTTGCTTGGTGGACACCCCTCATTATAGACATATGGAGAAATCCATTTGCTTGGAGAACACCCTACTTAAGAGCTATGTCACACGGTTCGGGTTTGAGTTCGGGTTCGGCAAGGATTAGGTTTGATTCGGGTTCGAATTTTCCAATGAGATTCGGATGAGGTTCGACTATATATATATATATATATATATATATATATATATATTGCATTTAGAAACATTACTATATGTTATTCACATAATCATTTGAATATTTATTTTTGTGTACTGAGTGAAGAAAGGATGCAAACATATGCTCTTGAAGTTATTGTGCTGTAAAATTTTACTTCCATCCGTGTGACTCTTCACAAGAGTTCATTGCTTGCTTTGTGACCATTGCTCAGATTCAAGACAACATTATAATTCCAGGATTATCCAACAAATATCAATATAACCACATAGAAGAGAATGCTCGAAAATGAGCAAGCAAACACAACATTTTGCAATATGCCAGTAATATGTGTTAAGGGACATACAAATTATTTAAATCCAAATCATAGTTGTATCCTTACTTAGTGAAATATTTCCTTAACTGAGCTTAAGATATTTGTCCACGTTAGGGCTCAGAATAGGGATGAACCATGCCATTTGTTTAATAAATTTGTATATTGTGTGAACCATTCAGAGATTTTAAATAAGTGTAAGCTCACTCCAAATTTTATACTAATAAACACATACAGATATTTTAAATTTTTATATGAGTAGATACTAGATTTATGCACAGTGCACACCTATTGGTTGTCGTCGTTGTCCTGACTCCCTTGAATGTTGAGGCTTGAATGTTAGTTGTACACTGTCATGTTACGGTGTCACCTGTGTGGGCGCTATGGAGAGACAGTCTTGAGTCTAAGCAGAATTTTGCGGAAACGCTTCTCGGTTTCGAGCCACAGAGTCTGGACTGCGCGCGGTTCGATTCGGAGCTTGGAGAGAGGGGTTTGCAACTGCAATTTGCAAATATGCTGCTAGTATAGCTTGGCGGAAATGAAACCTGTGTGCGCTAGTTTGCAAGGGTTCTTTTTAATTTTTGAACAGCTAAACGATACCATAAAACCCGACTTCGTGTGTGTCGCGAAATGAAACCTATGTGCGACTTGCAATGATGTCATTCTCTATGCGGAGGTTTTTTTAACCCTAATTGGCGAACCAGTAAAAAAATTCGCCTAAAATTCGGCTTGAAATTCGTTTTGGGGTTCGAATTTGATTTGGTTCGAATTCATTGAGGTTCGGTGAGCCTCAACGAATTTGAAAATTTTTTTGAGGTTCGGCGAATTTCGAACCCAAAGCTTCAAGTTCACCGAATCCTGTGACTTAGCTTAAGAGGAGGAGCGTTGTGCATCTTGGAGGAGGGCGTTGAGCCCTAGATAGCACGGGAGAGCTTGGATTCCTAGATGGAGGCTTGGAGTTGGCTCAATGATG